>QFDT01001130.1:0-28745 GCA_003315915.1 Macrolepiota dolichaula
CTTCGCTCTCGGGTTCGGAAGTTTCTTATATTATCCAGAGAGGATGATATGCTCCGTTCAACCCGGGAATTGAGTTCTCCATGCATAATATTCGGCCTCTCAAATCCCCATTGAGGCGAAAATAGGTAGATCTCTCCACCTGACCTATCTGCTCAAGGTCTATGTTTGCGTTATGAAGTAGAATAAGGAAGGTGGAGTGGGTTGTCTTATTCTCGTGATGTTTGGGTCATAAACGTCGCCTTTGGAAGCCCAGGCTCTCTCGCAGGGACCAAGCTACAACGAAGGGGGATAGCAAGGGGGCGCCGCTGCGACATGAACGGGTACACAGTGGTGCCCCGACAAAGAGGCTGGCCACCCCCAGCCGGCCGAAGGCCTAAATGTGATGGAATGAGCACAAGTGGGTATGTGGTACGGGCGGGAGAAAGAAAAACGAGCCCGTGTGAGTAGCGAAGGGTGCGAAGGAGATAGTAAGACTGTAACTTATTATAAGCCTTGACTACACGCGGTCAACATGCGGGTTATCTATTGATATAATCGAGTTCTACTCGTAGATAATAATCAAAGGTCTCAGTTGGAGGAACATATACGGGTGAGACAAATAAACAAACTTTGTTTGATTGTTCCTTCCGGCATGAAAGGGGCGCCAAAGCGGCAGAGAGGGGATGGGAAGGGGTCTCCAAGGGTTAAATCAAGTTGGACCAGTCTCTTGAAGGTTTGTCATTGTACATCCTACATCGAATACAATTTCCAGAGGCGTGGTATGTGGGTGGTTCCTGTGTTCCAGAGCGCACGGCCTGATAATCGGTCAAATGATCCTGCAGCTATCGGATTGACAGTCGATAAGGCAGTCTATTTGGAAGTAATCAGCATCCATCTGCATCAGGCCCGAAGGCCTAATACCCGGCTGGATAAATATGAAGGCACTGCAACCCCAATAGTCCGAAAGAAATTTGGTTGGCAGGACTTTGGCATCAAATTCTATTCTAGACAACGTATCAGTGGATACTTCGTAAGGAATGAATGCTAGTGAGTGGTAGCAGCCAAATAATCCGACTACAATATTTTGGAATAACTCACAAAAAATAGATTTTAGTAGTACTTATTGGTTTCAATGAAAAATAGGGTGCATTGCCACGCTCCCTACGTCCCCCTACCCAACATACATCCAACTGCACCGTTCATATGACATCCAGGGCTAGGAGCTTCGTGACTTTTCGAGTCAGCGCAGATCTAGGTACAACAAGGAACATCCCAGTCTCAATCATCGGCTGTTGCATGAACGGCACAACGAGGGTAAACCAAGATAAAACCCAGACATAACCGAGCAAGCGCTGGATCAGTGCAGGTGGTTTATCACTTGGACGCGTGGAACCAGTAACAAGGTACTGAATCGCCATTTCGAGGGTTATCGCCCAAGCTTGGAGGGCGAAAAAGTAAAAAGCGCCGCTACCTCCACGGCCCAGCATCATGAATTCACCTGCCGCGTGAACTAATCCAGATACGATGAAGACGACGTGGAGCTCGAGAAGGCAGAGAACGAGTTTGGTTCGTGGTGAGGATTTAGGTGAAGTACGTGGGATGCGTAGAATCCTGTGTAGTATGAAGTTGGTAGTGCTTAGAAGAACCTACGGAACAAGGGAGGTCAGAATGTTCAATGATGGAAAGCCAGTCAAGAGAGAGTTAATTGGGTATTATGAATAATGCCAGCAGTATGCGGATATACGATTCTTGTTTTGAAAACTGGGAGGGAGACGACGTACCCTGCGAAGCATTTGATGCCAAAAATTCCTGAAATTGAAAGAATGTAAAGGGGCAGCAGGCGTCAGAACAAGGGGTTAAGAGGACGGGGGTAGTAGGTAAATTGATCGACCGTGACACAATCAGCATTCTGATGAATTGAATCAGAGAGCCTAGCTTACCTCCAAAACCCTCGCACTGTATAGATGGCCGTTAGCGAACCGAACAAGGGAGGCCAGTCAGCGGGTTGCGAGATGCCGACTCCAACCAGTACGACACTCAAAATGAGGTGCTGAACATTGATTTGGATATATCCAGGAATCCCCAACCCAAGGATACTGAGCACTCTGATATACAGAGATTGGCTAAATAAAGGAGTAGCTCCGGGAGCGAGCGCTGGGTTGGCAGAGTTGACGAGAATAAACGTGGCGTGCACCCCAAGGAACAGGCAAATCACAGGAATGCGCGAGAATACAAACGCTTTCCGATTCTGAGGAAGATTTAGAGAGGGAGGGTTTTGAGTAATGCGAGCCGCTTCGTGTCCCCAGCGAACACCACGCGGACTATTGTGGAGATGCCAACCCCAAGCGAGGCGGGTCCTTAAAGGAGCTGAAATGATTTGTCCAGGTTTTTCACCAATACGATGCAATGTTTTCTGAACATCCGTCAAGACGATTGCATCAAATGCGAATAGGAGCTGCGCCATAATCCCAGAGCCCAATCCAACATCTGCCGCTGCCCCTGCTGTTGAACGAAAAGTGAGGTGGTAGGCAATCAAACTAATGGGGATGAAGATCAAAGGGCGGTACCAGGACGGTCTCAGAGCATATCCAAGCACGATAAGTCCTTGTAAAAGCCCACACAGAGGTAGAGAGAAGGTAGAACGCGATTCAGACATGCGGGTTTTGGGAGACGTGGAGAGTTATGAATGAGCGCCCCCCCAGACGTAATTCTGATTCAGGGGTTGCCATTGTGTTCTAATTCGCTTTATCCCAGCCCGAATTGTCCGTAGGCATCACCCAAACCTCTAGAAACAGCAAAAGCGGGTTTGGCTGTGCCGCTGCGATGGTGGTGGTTTAGGTCAATTTCATTCCTAATCAAGGCACATGGTCCGTCCCCACATCACGCCTCATCAATTTACAAACTTCAGCCCCTAACACAATCAACAACTCTAGCTTGTGAAGCACAAATATAATTTTGTTGTGGTTCTCCGCGTGAATAGTACGACTACCATTCAAGTGGTAGGCAAGATTCCATCATTAATGAGCAGTGCCGGTTTCGTTCGTTATGGTGCGTAACTTTCTCCAAGACTTCCCATTAATCCCTGCTGGCCGTAGAGAATCGGGTCAGCCCACTTGTCATCCTATATCGCCAGTGGGGAACTATAAAATACATAAAGCAATAAACATACACCAGGTATTCCCATAAATACACTAAACAGCGAAAAATAACAAAAGATTCGACCACGGATTCCCCCCTACCAACTACGACCTCACATTCTTCCTCGCTCTCGTACTACGCCTCGTCGACTCTGGGGCCTTTGACGGACTCTCCAGTTCCTGATTCTGATTCTTCAACAAACGCATCAACTTCTTCCTCTCATCCGCCAATCCAGGATCCTCATACGTGACTCTCATACTCTGCTCCTCTAGCGGTTCCATACTTCCACCAGCGACCGAGTCTCTGGTCCGTCGATTGCCCGTCTGTTTACCCGCGGATTTCTTGTTGCCTGGGTTGGATTCGATGATAGGAAGCATGTCATCCTCGGCGACATCGAACGATTCGAATGGGCTAATCGTAGATGCCGCAAAAGGGATAATATGCAGTGGATCTGAGTCTGCGAATATTTCTGATGTCTCTTGTTCGGTCACTTGTCTTGCCAAGGCCTTCTATAATTCCATTACTTAAAGTGTATACCATCCGACGCAACAAGAGAACTAACCTTTTGTCTGTGCGGTCTCTGCCTCTTCGAGCTACGACCTCCATTTAACACCTCATCCTCCTCTGACGTATGTCTCTTCAACGCCCTCGTGATACTCTCTTGCAATGCCTTGGTTGCTTCATGATCAATCTTCACCGGTGAGATTGATGTCCTACTTCCCTTCTTAGACAACTTCATAGGTGATGGCGTGCGAGAAGAAGGGATCTTGGCGGTCAAACGTTCCTGTTCAACCTCTTGCCATGTCGGTCTGGGTATCTCGTTAATGCTGCTACCAGAGCTAGCATTAGTAGCTTGGGTATCGCCGGACTGCGTGAGTGTTTCATGCTGAATGCTTTGCTGAATATGCGGTGGGAGCGCGGAAGCAGGGGAAAAGGAACCAGACTGTGGCGGAACAGAGGCTAGAGAAGGTACGCGTGTGGGTGGCACCAAGATACCGAGTCCATATTTTGGCTGACCAAAGGACATGGATGCAGAGGAGGATGCGAATGAGTGTGATGTTTGGGGTATAGCTTTCGGAAATTGGTGTTTTCGTGAAGAATAATTGAGATTTTGAGGGTTTCCGATGGGTGATTCAGAGCTGTCTGCTGTAATGCACGTCAGGCGACTGACAGCGCAAATGAAAGAAGGCTTACTGTTCGTAATATCATTCATTGTCTTTCCCATCTCCAGGGGAGGAAGATCTTGGGGTATGGCCTTCGCCTTTCCCTTCCCCTTCACATCGAGCTCCATTGGTACGCCAAAATCGAAGCTAGAGCTAACAGTTCCAACCTCTGGTGTTTTTCGAGAAACAAGGTGCTCTTTTTCGACAGAGATAATGCCAGTCGACGCCATCGCCGCCAACCAACTCATCTTGACAACCGGCTTCCCCCATTCAGTTGCCTTTTCGAATTTTGGTCCATTGCCGGACGGACATAATAGGTGGGTCGTACGTTTGGAGAAATTTGGTGCGAGGGTGATACCCAGAGCACGAACAAGACGTCGGAGGCCGCAAGACTCGGATTGGTCGAAACCAGAAAGGCTCAAGACAACCTTTTCAGCATCTAGACACAATCATCTCAGCCAACATGATAATTGGGTTAGGACACAACACACCAGGAATAGGAATTTCGATTGCAAGGGGCACGAACGAAATATCCTTTTCGGGCAGACAGACTTGGTCCTCGAAAATACATCGCTCCAGCCAGCATTCTGTGCGGTATTTTCTCCGTAGACCGGGGTCCGCTTCCTCTCGATATAGCTTACTCCCACTGAATGTACATCAGTATATGGATATCATTATTTGATCATGCACCTACCTGACCAGTCGGACGATTATGAAGTCTACCTCTTCATCTAATTCATTGACCATCCGTCCGCCATAAGACTCGACTGCATTCCTGACTGCCGAGGTCTTTGCCTCTCCCAGAGCACGGAACCTGTACCCGGTAAACATTCGATTAGATGGAAGGTCATTCGAAGGCCCAGCAACCGGCTCCGCAAACACAGACGTCGAGCTTTCGCCGTTTTTTGGAATGGCAGAAATGGGTGTTGCCGACTTGACGAAAACGCCCGCGCTCGTCGTCGTCCGTCGAAACGGCTGCCTGGATGTAGAAGCTTCCTCGGTTTCGTCCAGTTTGGCGGGTGCGAATGAGTTGGCACGCCTAAATGCCGAGATGACACTCTTGCCAGTTTCTAATTCCAGAGATTCATCAATTGCTCCGAATGCGGCTGGTGCGGAGGTTGTTCGCACGAGTTCAGTCCCAGAGACTTGATAACCACGTCTATTCAGGAGGCTACCCCAGATTTGTAGAGTGACTGCAGGAAGGACTTTGACAGTGGCCATTTCACCTTCGTCATCTTCATCCTGATCATTTGAGCTCGATTGTCGTTTAAGAGGCACAGATGTTATGTCCATTTCAGACGGATAATCCGATCTTGGGGGAGAAGTTGCAGGCGCTGTAAACATCAGCTAATGCTGCTGGTAGTCCGGTAAATCATATCATACCTTCCGGTAGGGCTTTCCTTTCCGGCCGTGGACGGCTTGCTTCGTATCTAGCTTCGTCAAACCGACCTGCCAACATGACTGCGTTATGAGAAGTCAAATAACCAGATCGAATCAACTTACCACCAAAGTCGAGTGAATCCCAAAACCACTCCTCCCAGACTAGGCGGATAGAAGCCTCTTTTCTCTTGTTGAACTTTTCCGCATACTTCATCTTTTCTGTTTCATCATCTCCTGAACACAACAGGTGGGTCACTTTCACTGGTCGTTCAATATTTTTGACATATGTGCCTCCGTTCTCGGTCACGAGCTTATTAATTTGCGTGCGTCGTTGCACGTCAGTGATGCCGGATACGCATAGCACGACGTCAGTGAACACTGGAAGGCGATGGGCGGATATGCTCTGAACGCACAGAATTAACCGTGAAACCAAGAAAGACAGATTTGAACATACCTCTTCAAATTCAACGTCGTCACCTCGTAGCCAAACTTGATAACTTTGCTCTATCCACGAAGGCTTCATGATGGGGATCTTGCGCTCGAGCGCACACTATTCCGGTCTAAGTCCACGATCATAATCCCTCTCTCGTTGCGCTCACTGTATATTTCGCCCCACCATGAGCTTCGGCAATGAGGTGCGTTACTTTGTCTGTGAATGCCAGGACATGAATTGCGCCGAGCTCGGTGGCTTTGTTGAATAATGACGACTGTCATCTGTCCCTTAGTTTCCATCCTCTCGCTAGGTGACAAGACATGCACCTTGTCCTTGATCCCAGTAGCACATAGTACGGCGCCCTTGAATGGTCTTGGGCAGAAATCCATGAAGGTGGTGTCATCGCTACCCAGCTGACTGTCTTCAGCTAAACATCGCTCTGAATTCGACCCGGACAAGATCTTTGCTGGTGCTGGTCGTAGCTTGACATTCGGAACCTGATGAACCTGGCTCTTAGTATATACCTTCAGTATGAAGCTCAAACTTGCCTTGCTGGACTTGTTAGTCCGACGGCGCATATTCACGAATTAATCAATGGCCAGCGCGTGAATGGCGTTGAATGAGTTGGATCATTCCTGTTTAGGGCAGGTCAATACGCGCCGATATCCAAGAATGGTCACCCGACCCTCGGCCATCAAATGCATCAAAGCTATCACTTTGCTTTCTCTCGCTGATGTCACTGACGAGTTAGGATATTCAATCACTGGCACTTTGCTTCGAAATTAAGAAGCACACGAAGGTGGAGCGATGGACGTTCGCTGGGAATAAAAGGGAGTTTAGGCCAATTTCATGACTACCCTCAATCTCTCCCTCCATCCATGGATGCTCAGGACGCCGACAAAAAGCTCCACCTTGGAAGGCGTTCCTCAAAATCTTCCAGCATATCTGGCCTGGGGCACGCCTTCACTCATAATGAGGGTATAGACGATGTATATGCTCGCAAGTGTGACCTTGGTGAATAAACTCCCTCTGGCACTCAAGCGATGGCTCATGATAAAAAATACAGTCAACGAATGTCTGCAGAAGGAGTGAGTGGTATCTTTCCAAGATCCCTCGTTCGACTCTTATTATCGCATAGCATTGGTTTTGGGCGCTATCAATTTCAGTTGTTCCTCCTCACTGGTCTTGGATGGCTTGCGGACAGTAAGACGCCACTGCCGTAACCTGTTGCCTGGATCCTTCACTGACAACTGTTCAGACCTATGGTTGCAAGGGGTAGCTGTTGTCCTGCCCCAAGTTCAGCAAGAACTCCAACCCGTGCGAGTCGAGTTCGCAACGCTTGCCCTCTATGTTGGTCTTATTCTCGGCGCAACAACGTGGGGCGTCCTGGCGGACCTCATCGGCAGACGCCTTTCCTTCAATGTCAGTGTGTCCCCATAAACCTCGTTCCGTAATATCTACTCAAAACTTCTTGCCCTCATCTTCAATCCCCTTGAACCCCGGATCTCACACAACCATTTTCCACTTTCATCTTTCGTTCATTATAGGTGACACTATTTATAGCCGCGGTATTCGGCTTGGCAGCAGGTGCTGCTCCAAACTTTGTCACTTTTGCATCGCTTGTAGCATGCATGGGATTCGGCATTGGTGGCAAGTGAGTATTTGAATGAAGCATAGAGACGATCAGTGCGGAGCTAAAATATGCATTTTCCACAGTTTACCTGTTGATGGTGGGTCGTCATCAACGAATTTCCGGCAGAAATCTGACCCTTCCTCAGGCGCTTTATATCTGGAACATATACCCCAATCGCATCAGGTATGATTTAGAGGGCGCTTCGGAGAAGTGGCTGGAGCTCAGCATCTGATACAGTGGACGTTGACTCTGCTTTCTGCGTGGTGGGCTATTGGACAGCTTGTGGCCTCTGTCATCGCTTGGGGATTCATTGGCAATTTCTCTTGCCCCTCGACGACCCTTCCCGGCCAATGCCATAAACAAGACAATATGGGCTGGAGATATACCTTGTACGCACGCTCCTCTGACAATTCACCCACTAATTGACATTCTAAATTTAGCTACATGATGTAGGTTACGAAATATTTTCTATTCTGCGGCCCAATAACAAAAATAACAGGGGTTCCCTGACATTTCTCATGTTCATAGCTCGATTTATTTTATTTGACCTCCAAGAATCATCTAAATACCTCATAGCGAAGCGCAGAGACGAGGAAGCAATCCAGGTCCTTGAACATATCGCCAAACGCAATGGCAAAACCATATCTTTGAACGTTGATCGTCTTCTCGAGATTAACGCTGCAGGAAAGGAGGCCAATATTCCAAGGACAACGTGGCAAGTCATCAAGTCATCCTTTTCTCACCTATCCTTGTGCGACTAGGTTCCCTGGCCTCAATGATGACCATACTGATATTAATGTAGATCACATGTCCGCCCACTATTTTCTGGCAAGCGGTTTGCGGTGAATAGCACCATCGTAATTCTCTCATGGGGTATATATCCCTCACCTTAGCGAGAGACCACAGAAACTCACACTATGCCAGGACTCATTGGCCTTGCATATCCACTATTCAATGCCTTCCTCCCAATCTACCTTAACAGTCGTGTCGCAAGCAACTCGAATGTCAGCACCGCTTACAGAAACTATGTTATTATCTCTGTCATGGGTATCCCAGGTTCCCTTGTGGCATGCCTAGTCGTTGATTGGACGCGGAAATCTACTCGTCGAGATTCCGCTCACGATGATTCTGGTGAGGGTAGCAAAGAGCAATCACCTGGGCTACGTGGTGACTCCCGGCGCTGGAGTTTATGGAGTGGCTTGACGGTCTTGGGCGGAAGGAAGTTGACCATGGCCATTTCCACATTATTGACTGGTGTTTTCTTGTTTTTGTTTACGACAAGCAGGGGTGAGGCGGATGTATTAGGTTACTCCTGTGCCAGTGGGCTTACACAGTATGTCTTTCGTTTGACTCTATTGCAAGTCGGATAAACCTGACATCGTTCTCACAGGAACGCCGTACGTGTCCAACAATGCCGAGCATATCGTGTGTATTAAATATTGAACAGATGTATGGTGTCTTGTACGCATATACGCCCGAGGTCCGTCTCCACCATTATCTTCGCTGACCTCTACTCAAAAAAGGCACAGGTCTTCCCAGCCCCACATCGCGGGACGGGTGACGCTCTTGCCAGTAGTTTCAACCGTGTGTGTGGTCTCCTCGCCCCCATAATCAAGATTGCCACGACGTCTGCTTCTGGCGCCGGGTCCAATGGGACCGCCAACGGGTGAGCATAAACAGCTTCCTATTATCCAACATGGCACGATAAAGACGGATTATAGGTCTGTTTTTGTCTCGGCAGCCCTGCTGACAGTCACAGCTTTCTTGATGATTTTCTTGCCGATTGAGGTGAGCGTGTTTTTGATGTGGTATGCACGGCATAGCTGAAGCAGAATTTAGACTGCGGGGAGAGCTGCGATGTGACGGTCTCACTTGGTGATATCGTAAACGAAAGAGACTACCGCCCTTTGGTCATAGCATACCGATAAATAGGAATAAATGTATATGTGATAGTGATGTGCTATAGACTTCTTCGGCCAACGCGGGGAAGGCCCTGTTCGCAGCTTGGATTCTCTCTAGGTGAAGGTAAGTAAACTCCTGGTGTTGAAACTACCGGGTGTGGCGGCCCGATATCGGTCCGTCGCGCCAAGTTCGACTTGGATTCCACTCTACTTCAATGTTGTCCAAAGCGGCAAGATTCCGTGCCCACCGCATAGCTCAAGGACTGACTTTCACATCAAGATTCATCCCCTGCTATAATTCTCGTGACACTATCTTGGCCACATCTACACCGTCGACACGACAAATTACGACCTCGCCCGTCCTAAGTAACATACAACTCACGCGTTCTGACGCCCAAAAACAAACAATCTATGCGCTCTCGACACCTCCGGGTAAGGGTGGCGTGGCCGTAGTCCGAGTGTCTGGTCCAGAAGCTTTAGAAGTATGGCGAAGGATGGTACAACCTCACAGGAAAAGATCACAACCAACACCTTGGAAGCTAGAACGATGTAAAATTGTCCACCCCGACCGTCCGGACGACATTATAGATGATGGTCTATCGGTATTCTTTCAAGGTAGGTATATTGTTCTATTCTACCGTTGCTCGTCGCGCTCATTCACGACGAAGCTCCTAAATCCTTTACAACGGAGCCGACACTGGAACTACATACCCACTCTGGCCGTGCTCTTATTACTACACTACTCGGAGCACTATCATCTTTGCCTTTTCTTCGTCCGGCCGAACCTGGAGAGTTTACCAAACGCGCATTTCTTAGTGGGAGACTGGATTTGACAGAGGTGGAAGGTTTGGCGGATTTGATTGATGCTGAAACGGAGGAACAGAGAAAGATTGCTGGTAGAGGAGCATGGGTGGGTAAGATTCATTTTTACGTGTGTCAATTTCGCGACGTATTGACCATAATTGTTTTCTTGTCTAGGGTGAGGTGCGCAAAGTACTTGACGATCTACGGAGCCGTATCATACATTGTCTTGCTCAAGTCGAAGCTCTCATCGACTTTGGTGAGGGTGAGGATATCGAGGAAGGTGTTTATGACCAAGGTGCGCGATCACGGCGCGCTAGCATATTACATGTGTCTGATTCACCTGTTGAGATAGCACGACACGAGGCTAAATTGCTGCTCAGTCAAATACAATCTCACTTGACAGATAATCGCAGGGGCGAGATCATTCGCTCAGGTATTAAACTTGCGATATTCGGCCCACCCAATGCAGGAAAGAGTAGTCTATTGAACTATCTTGGTAAGTCATCACCGATTAAACACAGGAAATCATTAATTCTGGTATCAAGCCCAGCGTGAAGCTGCTATCGTGACCGCCATTCCCGGTACAACGCGCGACGTCTTACAACTAACTCTGGACATTGGAGGGATGCCCGTCATTGTCGCCGACACGGCTGGTTTAAGGAAAACGGAAGATGTTGTAGAAACCATTGGAATCGGGAAAGGAATTGAAGCGTGCGTCCCGCCTCGTTTTCGAATCTTCCCATTCACGATTGTAACCACCCCAACTGCTAGTGTGAGAGAGGCAGACATTGCCCTCTGTGTATTGTCCCTGCCTGATATATTGGTACCTCCCACCAACACGGAATCCGCAAACGAGCAAGTAATTCAATTACCCGAAAGTATATGCGAACTGGCTGCTTCTCAGAAGACGAATTTCATCCTGAACAAGGCAGACTTGATCAACATGAACCTCAATCCCAATACCCCTCTTAAATTCCGCATCGCTCAGTCATCATCGTCCTCAACGCTACAACCCCTTATAATGAACAAATTTTGGATTCTGAGTCTTTCAGAACGCCAGGGAACGACACAATTCCTGGACGGATTCGGACAGGAGCTTCGTCGCCTTTATTCTACTTCATCCCACAGCCATGGTTCGGAAATTCCAAATGCACAGGCACCTATAATCACACGGGCGCGCCATCGTGTCCACCTTGAAAGTACCTGCGCCTTTTTGCAAGCTTTCCTAGAGTGTTGTACGTTGCTTTCCCTACATGACCGATTTTGTATTGATATCATCGTTTACAGCTCCTGAAGATGTTGTGCTAGCGGCTGAAGAACTTCGATATGCAGCACGCGCGCTTGGCAAAGTTTCGGGTGCAATAGACGTTGAAGATATCCTGGATGCAGTATTTAGAGACTTTTGCATTGGAAAATGAGGTTGCATGCTGATGATGTCTCTCGTCATAATCTAATATTGGTTAATGATACCGGTTTAGACTCTCATTCACCAGTTCTCTTGAAGTCGTTCGAATGGGCGAGACGCCTCCGCCGCTCGTCCCTTAGGCTCAAATTTGCTTGCAAAAGTTACTTGTGAAGAAGTCATATCTATGGGCTCTCTGGCTTCGCTTGCTCACTCTTGATACAAATCACCTTCACTGCCCCAATGAGCCATTCCGTCTCCTGTTCAAGCTTACCCATTGGCATGGGACGTTCGCTTGGGCAGGTCTCGAAATGACACGCTCATACTGCTGTCAACGCTTGGAATAGTAACTTTCCGCACAGCCTCACGAGCGAAAGGCACCTGATTCAAGCTCTAACGCTATCTCGACATTGCAGGTATTCTTCTGAACGAATATATTGCCATGTTCCATGGCAGTAGAAGGTGTTACCTGGACCCTCCCCCATACGTATACTTTCTCTCTACCACCCGCCATTCTCATACAATTCGAAAACGTATCCTGTTCGGCAAAGGTGTCTGAGGTGACTCTTCAGTTCATCATAATAACACACGCATATCAGCTTCACAGCGGCGGGTTTTCCATCCATCAAGGAGAGGGTGGGGTCGGAGTTGATGGTGGACGGTGAACGGGGAGTTCAACATCGCGACAAGTTGAGGTACATCGCGATCTCCAGGGCTGGGGACACAGTATATCATCATGGTCTCTGTTTTTCCCCACTGTCAAGATGTGTTCATCCAGGAGTCGGTCGCAGTGTCAACTGCTGCAAAAGGTGAACCATCAACGTTGTATTTTCTCGAGATATTATGAACTGACAGATTGCAAAATGTTCCCAACATTTGAAAGACGAAGGATCTCAGGAAGTTGTGCAGGGGTGATAGGTTCGTCTACGGGACTATTATCCTTGCCCGTTCGCCGTCTGGCCGAACCTGGAAAGTTTACGAAACGCGCATTTCTTAATGGGGGACTGGATTTGACAGAGGTGAAGGGTCTGGTAGATTTAATTAACACTGAAATTAGAGGAACAGAGAAAAATCGTTAGCGGAGGAGCATGGGTGGGTAATCCACGTGTGTCAGCCTCGCGATGTACTCGTTCCTTTATTTAGAGTGAGGTACGCGAGGTGCTTGACAACCTACGGAACCGCATCATACATTGTCTTGCTCGGGTCGAAGCTCTCATGGACCTTGGCGAGGGTGGGGTGTACAATCACGATGCTCTAACAAATTATATGCGCTTGATTTGCCTGTTAATCGACAAAAGTGAACGACACCTAATTCGGACTCTAGCTCACGCTGACTTGTCATTGCAGGTATTTTTCCAAACTAGTATGCCACCTTCCGTTGCGGTGGAAATTATACTCTAGACCCTCCCTACACACATATTTTCTCTTCATCAACCACTGTCGACGGCTGACCGGTATGAATCTTCCGTTGTATTGCAAATTGAAAACATAACCTGCTTGGCGAAGGTATCCGAGGTGACTCTTCAATTCACTACAGTAGAACATGCGTATCAGCCTCAAGGGTTCACAGCGGCGGGTTCCATCCATCGAGGGCAGTGTGGAGTTGATGGTGGATAGTGAACGGGAGTCCAACATCGCGACAAGTTGAGGTATATTGTCGAGTGGCACATGCAAGGTGAGCTTGTAGAGCTTGGGACACAGGATGTCACTGTGGTCCCCATTTTCCTCGGTCTCTGGACGCGTTGACCCTGTCGGTGGCCGCAGGGTCAACTGTTCCGAAACTGAATCATAGACACCACAGTCTTCCAAGGTATTATAAATTGACAAATTGTGTACTGAGTTCCCGACATTTCGAAGACGAAGGATCTCGAGGAGTTGAGTAGGGGTGACAGGCTCTTCTATGAAAGTCAAGCCGCGGAGGTTACAGTTTGAGCGCTGTATGAAGGTAATGAAGTCTTCGTGCGGCCAGGGAGTCTCATCTTCTTCTTCGACCGTCAGATTCAAACACTCTAATTGAGGAAATTTGGCAAGTTTAAGGAAAATAGGAAGACCGCTCCCACAGTGTCCCAAAGCAAGGCGTCGAAGATGGAGGTGGGTGAACGGTTGGTTTAGTTCATCGCGGCGTAATTTCGAATTAAGGATGTTGTCATCATACTCTTGCGGATCCCCGGGATGTCCTAGAAGATTGGTGAAAGACACTTCCTGCAGAGTCGGTATATTCTGTAAGAGGAAGAAGCAGAGGGAGAGAGGGGTAGGATTTTGGATAGAAAAGACTTCCAGATTGGAAAGATTGTTAAGTATCAATGGGCCAGTGGGTATGGAGAATTTGTTCCAGAATACGCAGTATTTCAATGCACGAGCAGAGTCAACGATACGCCTCATATACAGTAAATCAAGAATAGGAATGTGGGTGGCCTCGCTTGAGGTGTGCAATTCGAAACTCCTCAGGTTCGGCGTCAAAAGGAACTCAGATGACGGGGAGAAAATTGGGTCGCTCACGCCAGGTTCGGTGTAAGGATAGGCGATGCGGAGGTGGAAGATTTGGTGGGATATGTCGTGGATCATATCAAAAGAGACTTTATATGTCAGGAACTCGGCCCGGAGGAAGATTCCCATCCTTGCACCTCTGGACCGCGTAATACATAGTTCAAGGAACCGCGTCCCACATTCTAGACCCAGAGGGGAAATGGCATGTTCGCGAGAACTAATAATGGAAACTGTTGTCCATATTTCTGGAAGACCTGTGGCGATCTGGTACCAGGAACGACATATTCGGGTTAAGAGCCATGGCGCTCGCCAAACAGCAGGCATTTGATGAAGATGTCCTCCAGTAACTCAGTAGGAAGACGCTCCAGAAAGCACTCCCGTTGTCGTTTACGTCGCTTCGTTGACCTCCCCAGACGCGTGGCTCGGTGACCACAACACTCCACAAATTCATCCGGATTCAAGAGGATACAAGGCAAGGGTTCCGACTCCCAATCCTTGAATTCCATGAGACGTCTTGTCACTGATTGCGATAGGTGGATTCTGGGGATGGTTGTAGGTCGAACCAATGTGTTGAGCTCAGATACATAGCTGATACAAGGAATCAACTCACGATGTTTTTGAGGAACGGAGAGAGCTAGCTCCCCACGATGGATGAGATCAGGCAAGAGACGATAACACGGCCAAGATAGCTGTAAACCAGAACCTGGTGATTTTGCGGCAATTTCCCCGCCAGGATTCCGGCATGTGCCAAAATGGTCAAGACGGATAGACATCCCGGTTCACACTCTGAAATGTTGTTGTATTTGTATGTCGCCCCCACACTATAGTATCGTGAGCTGACAATCCTAACAAATCCAAAAAAAACTTCAACTGAACCAATGACTTTCTTTCCAGATTCCGCGTTCCAGAAACATATGATTCACATTGTTACTTGCACGAATGTAAGCTGAGAGCATTATCAAATATAATGAAAATGAATTCCGTCATCAAACGCGCGGTATGAATTGTGACGCGCCGAGGATGTGTATGTGAGTTGCAGGCAACATGTTCGTAGGCGAGTTGATTAGGATTGCTCCCGGGTGTGACGGCCTGATATCGGTTCGTCGTGTTGAGCTCGACTTGATCCCAGTCTACTTCAATATTGTCCAAAGCGACAGGATTCCGTGCTCATCACATAGCCCAAGTGCTTGCTTCCACACCAAGATTTGTCCCCTGTTATATTCCTCATGGCACTAGTTGAGCTGCATCTACGCTGCCAACACGACAGATTACGACTTCGCCAATCGTAAATAGCATACAGTCCACGCACGCCCCAAAACAAACAATCTATACGCTCTCGACACCTTCGTGCAAGGGTGGGGTGACTGTTTTACAAGTGTCTAGTCCAGAGGCCTGAGAAGTACGGCGAAGGATGGTACAACCCCACAGGAAGAGGCCACAACCAACACCCCGGAAGCTAGAACGATGCAAAATCGTCCACCCCGACCGCCCGGATGACATTATAGATGATAGTCTATCTATTTTCTTTCAAGGCAAGTATATTATTGTGTTTTACCTTTACTGGTCATGCTTGTTCTCGCCGGAGCTCCCAAATCCTTTACGACGGAGCCGAGAACTACGCGCGAACTACGCGCCCACTACACTACTTGGCGCACTATCATCTTTACTTTATCTTCTTCCGGCCGAACCTGGTAAATTTACGAAACGCGCATTTCTCAGTGAATGACTGGACTTGACAGAGGCGGATGGCCTGACGGATTTGATTGACGCTGAAACGCGGGAACAAAGATAGATTGCTAGCAGAGGAGCATAAGTGGGTGAGATTCAAATTTATGTCTATCGGTCTCGCGACGTATTGACCATAGTCTTTTTATGTTTGGGGTGAGGTATGCAGAGTGCTTTACGACCTGCGGAACTGCATCATACATTGTTTGGCCCAAGTCGAAGCTCCCATCGACTTTGTGGTCAGGGTGGGGACATAGAAGGTGTTTATGGCCAAGGTGTGTAATCACGGTATGCTAGCAAATTATATGCGTCTGATATACCTGTTGAGATAGCACGACATGAGGCGAAATTGCTGCTCAGTCAAATACAATCTCACCTGACAGGTAACCGCAGGGGCAAGATCGTTTGCTGCGGTATTAAACTTCAGCCCGTCCAACGCGGAGGAGAGTAGTTTGTTAAACCATCTTAGTGGGTCATTGTTGATTAAAGCAAGGATAGTCATTGAGCCTGGTATTTAGCCCAGCGCGAAGCCGCTATCGTGGCCGCCATTCCAGGTTTTACAACCAACTCTGGACATTGGGGGACGCCTGTTGTTGTCGCTGGTACAGCTGGTTTAAGGATCACGGAAGATGTTGTCGAAAATATTGGAATTGGGAAGGGAATTGAAGCGTGTGTCCTGTCTTTTTTTGAATGTCACAGAAAGGCATAATTTCTGAATGGTTTCAGGTGGGGGCCTTATTCCCTTCATCCCACAACACCACCGTGTCCACCTTGAAAGTGCTTGCGCGATTTTTCAAGCTTTCTTAGATTATTGCACGTTTCTCTCGCCTGAATTATTGGGTTTGTCCTGTCATCGTTCGTTTCAGCTCTCGGGGATGCGGTGCTAGCGGCCGAAGAATTTCGACATGCAGGACGCGCACTTGGCAATGTCTCGGGTGCAATGGATGCCAAGTGTTTGGAGATATTTTGCGTCGGAAAATGAGGCTGCTTGCTGATAATGTCTCCTGTTATAATCTCATACTACTTATTTGTTAAACTAGAACTTTTCTTTGTTTGACCCCTTATCTCATTTGAAGGGATGAATCACCTCCGCTACTGGTCCTTTGACAACTAAATCCTTCAGAGCTAGCAGCTCTCCTTGGGCCTATAGTGGTTAGAGAGTTGCTCGGGAACGCAAAATGGCCCAGGGTAATCCTACGCTACTCGGCGTGATAAAACTACAGTCTTCAGGCCAGGCCCGGATAAAGGAGTGTCCCTTTCCCAGTCCGCCTATTGATATCTGCCAGTTTTGTCGAGAGCTCCTGTCCGACAGAGCCAACTACCCCTACGGATGGCTTCATGACAACCTTCCTTCATACAACACATCCCTCTAACTCACTTGTTCCCTGTGTTCACAAACGTTCCTCATGAGGTCACATCCATACACTATCAGGCTTCGCTTGTCCGCTAGCGACTCAAGTATTATCACCACTATCACCCTGATGATCCATCCCGCTTCTGGATTCACCGTTGGCTTCGGACATCTCGGCTAGTCGGGCATTCAGAAATGGCACTCGCGCTGGTGTCAACACTCAGAATGAGTAACGTTCCGCGAGGCCTCAAGAGTAGATGACACCTAATTTGGACTCTGGCTCATGCTATCTTGTCATTGGAGGCTTTCTAAACTAGTATGCCACCTTCGGTTACGGTGGAAAGCATACTCTGGACCCTCCCTACACACATTTTTTCTCTTTGTCAACCACTGTCGACGACTGACCGGTACAGATCTTCCACTCTGTCAAAAAAATAAAAAAATAACCCGCTCGGCGAAGGTGTCCGAGGTGGCTCTTCAGTTCACCATAGTAGAGCATGCATATCAGCCTCAAGGGTTCACAGCGGCAGGTTCCATCCATCGAGGTTAGGGTAGGGTCCGAGTCGATGGCAGACAGTGAACGGGAGTACAACATCGTGACAATTTGAGGTATATTGTCAAGTGGCGCATGCAAGATGAGTTTGTAGAGCTTGGGACACCAGATGTCACTATAGCCTCCATTTTCCTCAGTCTCTGGATGCGCTGATGCGGTAGGCGGCCGCAGTGTCAACATTTTCAAAACTGAATCATAGAAGTTGAAGAAAAATAGGTAGACTGCTTCCACAGTGTCCCAAAGCAAGAAGTTGCAGATGGAGGTGGGTGAATGGTTGGTTTAGTTTATCGCCGCGCAACTTTGAATCAAGAGTGTCGTTATCATACTCGTGTGCATCCCCGAGATGTCCTAGAAGTTTGGTGAAAGCCGCTTTCTGCAGAGTAGGTATATTCTGCAAGAGGAAGAAACAGAGGGAGAGAAGTAGGACTTTGGATAGAAAGGACTAGAAAGGTTGTTAGGCATCAATGGACCAGTGGGTATGAGGAATTTATTCCAGAACACACAGTATTTCAGTGCTCGAACAGAGTCGATGATACGCCTCATATACTGTAAATCAGGAATAGGAATGTGGTAGGCGTCTCTCGGGGAACACAATTCGAAATTCCTCAGATCCGGTGTTGAAAGGAGAACTCAGAAGATGGGGACAAAATTGGGTCGCTCATGCCAGGTTCGGTGTAAGGATAGGCGATGTGGAGGTGGAAGATTTGGTGGGATATGTCGTGGATCTCATATAAAAAAAGTCTGTATGTGCCATGAACTCGGCCCGGAGGAAGATTCCCATCTTTGCACCTCTGGACCGCGTAATACATAGTGCAAGGAACCGCGTCCCACATTCTAGATCTAGAGGGGAAATGGTATGTTCGCTAGAGTTGATAAGGTAAATTGTTGTCCATAGTGCTGGAAGACCTGTGGCGATCTGGTACCAGGAGCGACATACTCGGGTTAAGAGGCACGGCGAGCATGATATGTCTCGTGCCTGGCAGGCATTTGATGAAGATGTCTTCCAGTAGTTCAGTCGGAAGACGCTCCAAAAAGCACTCCCGTCGTCGTTTACGTCACTTGGTCGACTGATTCGGGCGTGTGGCTCGGTGACCACAGCACTCCATAAATTCGTCTGGATTCAAGAGGGTACAGGGTAAGGGTTCCGACTCCCAATTCATAAGGAATCTGTTATTACTGGTTGTAATAGGTGGATCCTTGGAATTCGAATCAGTACATCGAGCTCAGATACATAGCTGATGCAAGAAACCCACGATGCTTCTGAGGAACGGAGAGCTAGTAAGGCGGCTTGGATAGCTGTGAACCTAGAACCTGATGATTTTGCGGCAATTTTCCCGCCAGACTTCCGGCATGTGCCAAAATGGTAAAGAAGGATAGATATCACAGTTCACGCTGATGCCTCTGAAATGCTGTCGATCATGAACTCTCGGTAGATGCGACTGAATTGACCCGACTATCGACTATTCCACGTTCCAGGAAACATATGATTAGCATCATTAATCGTACGGATGTAAGCCCAGAACATTACCGAATATAATGATTTTAAACCCTGAGTTGCAGGTAGCATGTTGTTCGTAGGCGGGTTAATTGAAAATCGTTGTCATGATCTGGATGACAGCAAACACTTAGTATTGGTTATATCTTAGCATGCTGGTAATACCTATAAATTGGACAAACGAAACTCGCAACGCCTCTTCTAAAATCATTCACTACAGGAAAAGATAGTATTACCAGATCCAGTCCGAATCCAATCCAATCCGCGATAGTTGGCCTTCATAATGAAGGAGAGAAAGGAAAAAAGGAGAATGCATGAAACAGCAAAAAAGCCAACGAAAGAATGAAACAAATAAAAGGACATAAGAAAAATGAGTGCAAATCCATTCATTCTTACCACCACGACGTCCGCGTATCATAACACAATCCAGTATCAAGCACAATCAACCCCGTCTTCGTAAATTGCACAATCCGCCCACTGAACTCATCCAAGACTGGTGGATCGGCATCCCACTGTCCTGGATACCCTCTCTCCCTGATGGCAACCGATGCTCTCAGCCTGAATTCCCTATTCCGCCTCACTTCATCCTCAACCCACATATAACTGACTGTCGTTGAACTCGAATCGCGGTGTCTGAAGAACGCCTTGGATAGGCCCAAACTGTAACCTGACTCTGCCGTCGTTTCGTATTCGACGAGTTTGGTGAGACGTGGTTTGGCTTTCTTGTCTTGTGGGATGGAGATACCATAGATACCATCTTGGGAACAAAGAGCGAAACGTGTCATGAGGGTTGTGATGTCGAAATAAAGAGGAGAGAGGCTGCCGCGGTAGAGACGTGAGCCTGGACAGGGGAGTTTCCATAGAGGTGCAACGACATCAAAGATGTCAAGAAGGTTCGCTTGGATAGTTTGGAAGGGAGGGATAGGGAAGATGAACATGTGAGTTTTGGAGAAGGCAACGATGCGGTTGGTTTCAATGATGCGCAATTGTTCCTGAAGATACTGGGTTAGAAATAAATAAGAGAAGTTGGGTGGCACTTACAATATCCTGGTCGACGGGTATCCTAACTCGGGTATGAGTTATCGACGTGGATTGCTGCCATTTGAGGACCTCTAGGAAGGAACCCTCTTTCGTCCTCCGTGCACGAGCAAATAATTCGCCAGAAATATCCACGCTCGTGAATTTTCCAATTCCAAGCATGGTGAATGTTGTGAGGTGCTTAGCTTCCAGGTGCGCTTCGCTCCCATGTCCCCTCATGTACACCCTGTATATACGTACATGTGCTGGGGGACTAGACGCATCTGGTATTCCGGAGGTATAAACGACAAATATCGATAGAACAAAGACACTACGCACCACGTACGATATTCGTCGTCAAAATCAGGTTGAATGTCAAAGTCCTCATACTTCTATCGATGTCCACAGCCATCAACAACGTCCGACTAGCATCCAGCTTATGCAGCGGTTCAATCAGATGCACCATACTCGGACTCTGCTTATCCAAATCATACACCGACACCCGCCCCATACCCTCCACGTCCGGAACCAACAACCACCGCCCACCCTCGACCAAATGGAAAACCGCGGGCATCGCACACTTGATCGGTCTGTACCGTGTCGGCTCCTGTTTCTCATTCCTCCAGCCAAGTTCAACAGACAAGCGTGTCAGAAGCCAGCGCTCAAGCTCTTCTGCTGAGTATGCTTCTACGGGTTCTTCTGGAGCTGGATTGCGATTCTGAAACGATGTGAAGCGCGTGACGAGGTCAGCCCAGACTTCGCGAGCCTTGGTCGCACGGTTCCACGATTTACATGTCTGCGTTCAAGGAACAATATTGAGTCACTTCAGATGCACAACAGGTAGAAGAGGAATACCATACACGCCGAACTCTCAACACTTCTCTCCAGTGTAGATGAAGGAGCACTTGGGTTTGAAGTTGAAAGGGTAGATTCTGGAATGATGGTTTTTGAGGAATATGTTGTTCTGGAGGAGGCGGAACAGCTAGAGACCGACCACATATATCGTCAATACTACACCTTCTTTTCATTACTTCTCAGACGTACCTTTCGCCTTTTTCGCTTCGATGTACTGGCTAATAAGCCATCTCAGGAGACGAGCCGCAATCGCTAGTGCCTGCCACAATAGCGCAAGTATATCAAAAAACAAGGCAGAGAAATTCATGAGAGTTCGTGACAAAGGATAAGCATGAATATGGACGTTGTGCTAGGAAGACGGCTTCGGGTTGGACACACGGCATATTCAACCTGAACATTGCCTAATTAGGTATATTTGTATTTATCCGATAAATACACGTTCTAGCCCGCCGGATGTGTTCGGGCAGATAATAACACACGCCGAGGGTCATTGGGATCGATCCCCTCCCGAATAATGGCTACATAAATCTAAGCTCACTACCATAAGCCTATCACGCCAACGTCCCTCCAGGTGCATGTCGTGTACACTCTTCCACGGTGCTGAGTTTCTCAATATGTATCCGAACATGTCGTAGCAAACATGCAGGCTCGTCGTCTTGCCCCGAGTCCCAGCCTCATTGATGATGCCGATGACCGTCAACGTTGGGCAACTGCTAACACCAGCTAAACGCTGCGTCCGTATCGTGTCTGGTTTTTTTGAGATCCTCTCTAGCCTAGGCAGAAGTAAGAGCGAACGGAATGGCGAGCGGAAAAACCGCTCAAGCGTGTCTCGAAGTCGACTTCGCAAAAGCGCAGCCGATAGTGATCTCGTCTCAATTGTCTCCAACCCTTCAGCACTGTGACCAAAATGTGTTTGTACCAGACTTCCAGATGTGTTCACCAATTCGAAGGATCGGTGGACTGGGCTAGGCATGTGGTGGATGCCATCCGCGGGCAAACGAGTGTCATCAACGCAAGGACCGTGACCAGAACATCAGTTGGGGGAGAGTGCGAGATGGTGTTGAATTTGATAATCTGGAGGGAAAAGGTCAAGCACAAGCAGCTTCTTGGAACCATATCAAATAATAAACTAAACAAATTTAAACAATCAACAGGCCAAATGCCCATATATCATTCAAACATCAATTTGTTCAGGTTCTGTGTGAAAGCCAGGAAGGAGGGGTTATCGCAATAACCCAAAGTCTTCTCGATATCTTTGGGAGGGACATCATTTGTCCAACTTCTTTGTCAAACCCTATGGTGACAGTAAGTAGGAGAGTCCCGGAGCGGCGGTCAAGCACGAGGAGACTGCTCAAACGAATTTCAACTCGGGCACTCCATTGTCCCATTTCACAGCATGTTTACCGAACACCCAGCCACCATTTCAACCCAATTCTTGATGACCTCATTTTCTCCCCATCCTTCAAACGTTTCGTCACTCGAAATAATCGGCAAAAACGAATGAGAATGAAAGGAGTCAGATACTGTAAGAATAAAGAATCTAAATGAAGAACCCTCAATTGATGTTGCCAATTCCCAGTGAACGAAGTTGGGGACCGTCGGCGTTGATACCTCCAATAGTGTTGCTGAGGGGTAAGAATGTGGTAAAGGCCTCTCGACGGTTACAGATGTGAGCCATTGCTCCACTATCTAGTATCCATGAGTCTGTTTGGTGATAGAGGTTTGTGTTGGCCACGTACGCCGAAATCCGCCGCTAGGTGAAATAGTTTCGTGAGACTGTGGATCGATTGTCGTCTGGGGAAGTGTGATAGCTTCATGAGCACGGTCATGATTTCGGTTTTTGACTTTCCCCCCTTGTCTATGAGTCCTTCCTCTCTCTTTTCTTTTGACGAGGTCCTTTTCCTTCAGCGCCGCCACCTTTCGACCAACCAACATGTGGGATAGTCATGTCCGGATACCTTGCAGATAGTGCAGAAAGGTTGACCAGGCACGGGACTCCGGCTTTTGGTGTGGTGGTATCCATCACCGGATCGGTATGCAAGAGCGGTGATAGCTCGTTGATTCGTGCGAGCACTGTTTTTCATCACGAATTTCATTGCTCGATTTCGGCAGTGGTGAAATTCTCTGGTAGGCCTGAGAACACATAGTTCCATGATTAAGGCATGGACAGTCGAAGGATACAAGCGGAGAAGTCGTCGCCAATGTCACGTTTAATGGACGCAAGGTCTCTGCGTAGGGTTTTCATATCGAGGATATGAGCAATAACGTCGTCTCCCTCGACGTATTTCGTGATTACTAGCGCGCTTAGTAGTAGCATCCAGTCCACGACGGATTGGCCACCAAATAATGTATGGGCTTCCGCCCACAAGTCACTTGCAATCTCGTGAAATCCGAGTTGCAGAGCTGGACTTCTTCAGTCATGTTGGCCCTGAGTATGGCGAATACTATAGCGTTCGCTTTCATCCACCTGTTCGCATGTTCTGACTTATCCTGAGTGTTGCCATATACAGTTCCATGGCAATAGTCGGTGACATTGAATATATACGAAATTGGGTCAGCATTTGCTGTGCCCAGTCCTTATAGTTGGTGGTCGTAAGTTTGACGGGGAGATGCATCATATATCGATAGCGAGACGGTTCGATATATTATACATCGAGAGTCCAGTGGTTCGAGGTGTTGTAGGAGTAGAGGAAGAAGAGTTGATCGACGGGTCCATTTTAATAGGAGTGTTAGCTTGGGCTGCTGACGTGGGATCGGGTGTGTTCCCCCCTGACGCACTTGGGTCTGTCGGGTTTGTCTGGTCGGGCAAAGTCATGGTCGAATGGGTGAATTAAACGAGCGGAGGGTTGAGTGAAGACAGCGGATAATGATCGGATGCAGGTCCGTTGTCGGTGCGTTCAGTGTGTAACGACAGCGGGGCCCGTAACCTGTAAGAATAAAGAATCTAAATGAAGAACCCTCAGTCAATGTAGTGTATTCAGTATATACCTGAATGAAGAACCTCGAAAATGATTAGTATATTACGCAAGACTAGATACACCCTCAGTTGATGTAGAACAAGACTGAGGGGGTGGTCGGCTGTACGTTACGAGACTGAAGTCCGTCGCGGTCATGTGACCAGCCAATTAGACCGAGAGTATATATACATCTAATCTAACAGAGATACGCAATTCTTGGTGGTGAACTTTTTGTGTGGGTATGAGAGCAGGTACTAGCCTCTTGCATGAAGAACTGACGTAGGAGAGGTCTCACTCATGTGATACGACACTTGACAACATGAGATGACGACATCGACTTTTAACCGATTCTACCATGACAGCCCCTGGGGTTGACTCGCGGTGGTCCACAGCAAGAGCTCTTGCGATCTCGGAATCCGTCCTGGAGGTTGCGGATCGGAAACGCTCGCATTGGGTCGGTAGTAGTAGTACGAAAGGGGGAAACTGTAACTTTTCGTATGGAGGGTATGTGACCTGAGAGGTATTAACGAAGGTTCTACGGTCCTTGGCGCTTAATCATCTTGACGAATGTGTGCTGGTACTGGGGATTGGGTGGATATAATAGGTGCGCATATGGGTGGATGGCCATACGAGGACGAGGCCAAGGGGTCCGAAACGCAAGTCAGCCATTTTCGAGAAAGAGAAAAGGAAATGATTCGGAGAGATTGGCAGGCAAAGGACTAGGGAAAAAGTTGAGATTGCATACTGCCAAGAGTGCGTGGTAGTATTGGGGAGAGGGCTGGTAAATCCACTCAGTCTATGTGCATGTTCTTTGAGAGCGCGAGGAGGTGGATGTTCCACGGACACAGCTTTTCATTTGGCCAGGTGACGTTGAATAGGGGTGACGGCGCAATCAAACACAATGCTGCCGCGGGCCCTAAACTAGCGGTGGAACTCTGGGAGATGGGCTGTTTCTAGAAGTACAAAGGTGTTGGAATAAGATGTTCCACTGAGGTAGAGAGTTGATAGAAGGGTCGAGGGAATAGCCTCAAATAATGGGATACCGATTCGGGCGTCCAGGTCGCGCATTCGATAACGTGGCTAAAAAAAAAAAACAAAAGAAAAAGAGCCCGCTTCGGAAGCCCTGATGGGGCTGCTTGCAAATACCCTCGACGGTTCCGGGAATCTGGTCCATTGTAATGATCAATACGCCGAATCGAACGTGTGATGGAATATCCGTGAATATCTAGGTGTTTTTGAAGATACGACGGTGACCGGAATCAGTTGGGAGGGAGTCCGAAACGGTGGTAAGGTTTGGTGGTGCTTCAAGAACAAGGCCCAAAGCACGAGATTATCATTCCAAATCCACGGTAATCATATCGAATGATGGCCTGAAGATTTTTTTTTGTGCTAGCCAATACTCCATACAAAGACCAGATCATTGTTCGATTGACCTAGAACAAGCCGAGAGACATTGTCGGAGTGTTTCAATGGGTTATTGGTTCCTTCCGATACGGTATTTGTCCTGTCTGGTCGGGTGTGAAGACTCAAAATTTCAGAGGTCTACCTCACATTGTCCGTCTGTGGCATCACGGCCACCAGCCACCGGCTATAGTCCCAAATACGTGCAACAAAGCAGTGAGCTGGCATAAACGCGGTTGGGCGAAAAGAGGGTGGATTGACACAAGTTTGGGAGTAGCGCTTGCGCAATCCGCATTGTCTAGACTTTCCGTAGACAATAGCGACCAGTCAGGAACAATTAAGACACACGAGCGCCTGAGATGTGACCTCGTATCGCATTGTGGTGTGTCGGGAGAGAGCCACACAAGTTTGGTGGACATTGGACGAAAGTGATGGCGGAGAATCGCTGTGAATAGCGATCCCAGAATAGAATCGAGGCACGGGAACAAACAAAGCAAGGTCATAGCCGAGCCACTAATATGATCCAAGCACATAGACATGGTGGTAGTGGTGCATAAGACATCAAAAACTGAGAAAATATATCATTTCGGGTTGTTGATCTCGACACATTTGCTTTGTCCGCAGAATACAGAAGAAAGTGTCGAGGTCGCTAGGGGAGCCCAAGTCAAAGATAATTTGCGACCCTAGACGTCGGGGCTGTTTCGAGAGTAGACACCTTGTACTTTGAGATATGGATTGGTAGGACACGGACTGCAGGACAATGGCTCGGAGAGAGATAGGCGTAAATAAGCCGAGAAATGGCTTGACAATGGAGCAGAGTGTTTCATAAGATGTTTCCACGTCTGAAATATTCCGCGCATCCTTGGTGGTCGGCGTTGGGTGTCAAAGGCGCATTGTATAACAGGTTATCCCCATATAGAGCGGCCGACGTTACGTAAAGGCGGGTTGTTTGCGGGTCCCGTTCGATGGTGTGGACACTACATCCACAAGCGCAAGCAGAACAACCAGGATCGACGTTGACGGACACACAAAAACGATCAATCAAGATATTCGCATTATTCTGGCGGAAGGAGAGACCGGAAAGACCTGGAAAAACAGCCACGTACGTGTTCCTTCTGGATAAGAACAATGGGCGGGCGAGAGTCGGGATGTGGGGTGGATAGAGGCGTGGGAAGAAGGGGAAGAAGGACAGGAGCCAATGAGAGAAAACCTGGTCGGAACCAATCCGGCGTCAAAAAAAAAGGATGATTGGTGGCCAAACAGGGGACACACAGAAGCGGAGGGTGTGAAAACTGGCCGACACCTGCTATCTTGAGTAATAAACCCCCGCCACTCCTTTTTCGTCTGGCAGAGCTCTCAATCTTCCCACAAGAAACTGGGTCCGTACCAATCCGGCGGGCCCGCCCCTCCCTCTAAAGGCAAAAACCTGTGGGTCCCTCTATAGACGCCCCAGGTCCTGTGATGGCGTTTGAACACAGATAAAAGGGCCCCCGACTGAGCCTGTGTGTATCAGGGACATCCCCCCAGATATCTCACTTCAGGTCCTCCTCTGCTCTCCTCTCTCCTCTCTCTACTCTTGCTGCTGCTGTGGTCACTGTGTCCATAGCGTCTATATTGCTCTACTCTTTGTCTGTCTGTCAACTGCTGTGGCTATGTACCAACTGATGGTATGTCGCCACTATGCCCGTCCATGCCCAGCACTCTTCTCATCATCATCGTCGTCTCTCCTTGTTCTTGCTTTGTTCTCCATCGGTCATGTGTTGGCCACCTGTGTGATCGCTTTGATGCGTATTTCTCATCACGTCATTTGCCCTTGTGGGTCCGTGTTTTTATACTTAGCCGGAGGTTCCCGTTCCACAGATGTTCTCTCATCAATTTCCTTTCTCCCTCCCTTCTAACGAAAACGCCGTGCCGGAACACCACCATTCGCCCTCCGAGGGCTCGGACAACTATTCCTTTGGTGCACCTGCTGCTGGGGATCCGTTTGTTAGCGATGGCTCTGTCGACTCTGGTATAGGGTCTCTGGCTGCCAATGACGAACCATATCTCCCTGCCAGCCCCCAGGCTGCCCCAACTGGACATCCGAGCCCGCTCGACTATTCAATTGCCCCGGATTACGTTGCCTCTTCCCCTGGGTACGCGCCAAGTGTACGTCTTTCATCCTATGAATCACCTACTACTCTTGATATTCACCGCCTTTGTGTAGCCGAGCCACCGTCACTATACAAGTGACTATGTCGACCATAATGATGCCTATACGCGTCGTTACGAACACCAGTCATACGTACAACAACCAGTCGAGGCGTATGAACGTTGGGACGACCAACCATATCGCCCACCAGGCTTCGCTTCACCGCCAAGCCTGGCCGACCCAAATCACCGTCACTATGCCCACTTCCAACCCCCTCACTCACACATACCCCCACCCGTCCCTCGTCCAACTATTGCCCCACAGGTGCGACATGACTTGCCAGCGTCGCCAGCTTCGTCCTCAATGTCGGACGAGAGTTATGGCCCAAGTTATAGTCATAGCCCCCCAAATATCCCACCCCTTCCTCCCCTTTCACCCCCCTCCTTTACTCCGCCCCTTTCTCAATCACAGCCTGAACTCCAAATCAGATCGCGTCCCAACGCAAGCCCATCGCTCCTTCCTATAGAGAGCCAGCAGGGAGAGTCGACCAGACTACCGCAGTCCGAACCAGTGGTCGACGAAGCGCCCAAGTCGCGTCAATGGTACGAGACTGACAAATACCTGCGCAACCAGATCGGGATTCCTGAAGGGACGAGGGTGAATTTGTATGCTTTGCCTGACCCGCCCCCTGGACAGAAGCCTCAACAGCCGCTGCCGATTCTCGTGAAACTTGCAATTCATGGGAGTGAAAAGGGTATGCTGACGTTGCAGGAGATCTACCAGAGTCTGGAAGATCGATTCACGTACTTTGCAAGGCTGAAGAGTGCTGCTTGGAAGGTGGGTTTTCTTTTAAAAACATCGGGATATTGTAAACTCACTGTGTGGCGGTGTCCAGAATTCAATCAGACACAACTTGTCTCTCAACCAGGTCTTCCGCTCT
>QFDT01001131.1:0-10050 GCA_003315915.1 Macrolepiota dolichaula
GCACCCTCAAACACAGCGCGCCCTCCAGTATCATCTACGCGAAGGTTCTTGAAGGAACGTACACGCTGTGTCTTTGCAGTCTCTTGACCAAGTACATCTACGCCTCCACGAAGCGTTTTAGCAAGCTTCTTCTCGATGTGCGCAGTGAACGGTATGGGTTCAGGTGCTTGGCTGGCGGCAATCCTATCTCCTTGATCATTGAGGGTAAGGGAAACGCGGTAGATCTGTCCGGCTGCCCAGATGATGACCGCATCATCCGAAGGCGTAAAGGAGAACGAAGGGTATGTACCCATCGGTGCAGATATCGTGGACAGGTCATAAGTCAAACCGTGCCAGACATGGTGTAAAGTGCCAGATTGAAGGTCCCTGTCAAGCACGGTCAGATGCATTCGAATCAATAGATGGGAGACGCACTTGAGCACCAGTGCTTCTTTGTCACGAACGCGACGAACGAAAGCCAACGTGCGTCCATCATGCGAGAGTTCTGGCCTACTTGCGCCACCTGGGTATGCGTCCACTAGGGTTTTAGTGCTGCCTGTTGTCAGGTTTTTCTGGAAGATAGAGTATATTCCATTATGGACGTCTTTTTATGTGAGCATTAGCATTACAAGGCACAAGGCGGCGAAATATATGTTTGCCTACCTTTGCTGTATTCGAAAGCGTTAGCATCGCGGACATTCTTCGAGAAAATAATGGCATCCTCCCCAAGCCAAATGAGCTGCTCCGGTCCAATCTGTTGTGATTCGTAGCTGTCAACCGTCCAACCAGGTGGCAGAGAACGACCAAGGACCCGGGAGCCACTTCCAACCGCGATCGGTTTCTGGTGGTGATGAAGGTCTTGCAGAGACGGCACTTCGTACTCCCAGCCCTCGCCTGCTCCCAATGATCGACTCGACGTATACCATTTCGTAGCAATGACTTTAGAGCCAGATGAATGAAACCTAGCATCGGAGACCCATCTGTATGTTTCATTGGTGACTCTGTGGGCTATAGATAGGGTACGAGGTCACTATAGAGTGTTGAAACGGATGAAGATACGTACCTTCAGCACGACCTTCGCGAACGAGTCGATTGTACTTCCTCTCACTTGTTTCAGGAACACCTGTCTTCAGTAGTTCCTCCTCTTCTGCCTTTAGAAGTAAGGCGTTCTTCAACTCCTCATTCTTCGTATTGGCAGCGCGCAGATCCATAGCATCGCATCCCTTCCACTCTGCTACCCAAATGTTTTCAACCCCCAATCCAGCATCACTCCTGAAGACGAACCGGTCGCCCTCGGGTGAAAAATGTGGGTCTGAATCAAAAGGGACTCCTAGAAGCACCGGGCGGGCCCGGACTTTGGCGTTATGGCCGTGAACGTTGAGCGCCTCAGAACCGGGAAGGCAATAGATATCGCCAACCATGTCGAAGAGAATATCACCAGAGACTGGGTGAACATCGAGTCGGAGCCATGTCCCCTCTGTAGTATCATATTCCAATAAGCGTGGGTATGGGTAGTTCGTTGAAATGTCCCAAGGCGTTTGTTCTCGGATAGGCCAAATATCGTCACGCCATTCAGAAGCCGGATCAGCGTACTTGAACACCGCAGGTCGTAAAAGCGTATTGTGAACGAGAGACCAGGGCGTAGGAAGCACGGTCGAGAGCGTTGCAGCTGCAGACAGGAGCACAAGATAAGAGAGAAGCCGCAGGCGCGACCGATTCTTCGTTACTGGCCTGGTGTAGACTGGAAGTGGCATCGCACCATCTTCATACCCCGGCTTTGGGGACATGATGGTAATGGGTTGAAGCAATCCTTGTGCTAGCACAAACGCCACTTCTGGCCCTGATGACAGTTTACGACATTTTTCCCTCGGCTGAGAGCATATGTTCACACATCCTCAAATCTTATTGGAGTAGCTTATCACAGGCGAATGTACAGACTGAAGATGTGAAATTAGGGTATCGAAAATAAGATATAAATCACGAAAATAGAGATATCTCGGGTGCCTATGAAATAAACAGGTTTCAGGATCTAGGTAGGTGACTAAATAACAAAAACGACATACCGGCCCCCTTGTTTCGAAAGCCAGCCAATCTCCTGTACCCGTTGGCAGTAGTCCCATTTGCTGGCACTTCCATAAACCAATCGCCAGTCCCACGAGATGGAAGAGTAGAAATACAGCCTTCTGGAGGAACAGCGTTGTGAACGCCTTGGGATCTTTCCCTTCGGGTGCATACTGTGCGAAGGCTTCGAAAATAGACCTGTGAACAAGCACGCCAAGAGAGCAGAGGGAGACATACTGGCGTTGGCTTTGAAGAAGTTCACAAAAGGTCCCCAGAGGAGCATCACGATTACCCCCATGCTAAAAATCTGCACTTGCGATCCAGACATGTAAAGCATAATGAGGTTCATGGGAATTTGTTTTGCGGGCTGAATAGCGACATCCCATGCCCTTGAAGCCTTTAAGGAGTCGAGTGACTTGGTAGCCGCGCCCTCAGATTTTGTTTTTGACTGTATATCGCGTCGTTAATACGAATTCGCACTTTACGCTAGCGAACGGACCTACAGAAGCACTCCATTGTTTGGAGAATCCTGGAGGGGGTGGTAAATGCTTCCACCTAACGGATAGTCAGGTCGCGACCATCAGAGAATCTGAATACTCATACTTTGATGAACTCTCTAGTGACGAGTAATCAAGAACCGTGGTTGACATTTTGCTGGTGACGCGGTGAGGGGATGAAGAAAGGTGGCAGTGATGTCAAGCAAACGCCAGCGGCCCGTTTCCACCGGAGTCCATGATTTGTTTCCATGCTCACAGCACTAGTAACTTGCATCATGAACACATCGACATATCACATCTGCCAACGGAATGTGTCAAACCCCGCCGAATGATACTGGAGAGATCGTCTCATATACATAGTATAATACTCGAAGAGTCCTCTACCCTCAGGAAAACATCCCTTTTCTTACCCTACTATGCGGTACTCCCTGGGGCTCCTATGGCCAATCTTCTTCTGTTCTCCCGCTCTCGCAAGACGAGGCGGTAGCTTCCGGCCCAGTGCTGGTGGTTCCCCAGGTCATAGCCGAGCAGCCAGCGGGCTCGTTCTCGATCCTGTCGTCGCTGCCATCTTTTCTTTCGCCATTATCTTCTCCTTCGTAGCATTTATCCAGACCATGATTCTGCTGCATCGAATGGTCAAATCCAGAAAATACCAGCTTCCCATAAAGGCTACACTCGGACCAATCTTTTCAACGTCCCTTCTTTTTTCGACTATCACCCTCACTTCGGCATACATCCTACATGCCCTGTTCTGGGCGATGACACGGAATGAGGTCAAGGTCAACAGGGTTGACCTTCCTGTATCATTCCTTAATGCCTGGAGTGCGCTGGAATTCCTTACCGACATTCTCCTCTTGTCAGCTTTGTTTTCGCTCCTCTCGCACCGGGAGAAATCAGCGTTGAAGCTTTCCCAGAACCAGCGTAGGCTGGGGATGACTGTGCGAGCGCCTTTCGTCCTCCTGCTCCTAGGACTAGGTGCAGGATATCTCGCCGCAAGAGCAGCTAGGAGCCGAGTGACAGAACATCTCTACATCGCCTTCATCTCCCTCCTCGTAGTGTCAGCATTGGATCTCACTGTCTCCTCCAGTGTGATGTATGTTCAAACTCGAAGAAGTGGGTCTACGGATCAAGTATGTCAATGGAGCATGGTTTACAAACCCATACTGACCCCGGATAACCTACATAGATTCTCTCCCGGATCACTTTCATCATATCCCCATGTTTCCTCATACATGCTATCTACCTCATCATTGCGGAGACAATTCAGCTGGCCGGACTAGCTGCTAGAACTAGTCCTGGAATGGATTTGACAGGTCTGCTTATCGGCGGTATTACAGAGCTCACTGCCCTCACGGTGTGCCTCCTATTTATGCCCAGGGAGTCAGTGCAGCAATCATACTCTGAGGTACCTGCCACGGATAATCCTTCTGACAGCGCATGATAGATGCTCAGCGTATAGGGGGTTTTCGGCATACCAGTCGCCCTTTCACGAGTACCATAATTTTTCGTACACAATGTTTCTGTGTCTCTTCAGAGGTTGTAACTTATGTAGATATGGACGTCGTGGAGTATCTCATCAGATATTGACTAGCTTCAAGGCATGCCCTAGCCCCGTCCTGTGGTTTCAGGGGTGGAGCGAGGGGAAGGACGAGATGTCAAGTTCCTTAATCCGTTCGAAACATAGAGGTTCTCATCTTGAAGGTGAATAGAATCTTCCCGCCTCAAACCCAAATACAACCAGGTAACAATGGCATTTCACAACAAGGTTGGCTGACTATGATACTAAAGCAATCGAGAAGAGAGATCATATTAGGAAGGGAAAGGGGACCCGAACCCGGGTGGTGGTGGTGGCGGCGCATAACCACCATAAACCTGCATACCTGGTGGAGGTGGAGGAGCACCAGGCATACCCATCGTAGGTGGGGCCATACCCATTTGCATGGGTGGAATGACAGTTTGCTGAGGCGTGAATCCAGGTGGTGGCGGGGGCTGCGCAAGCGCCCCGGCAAATTGTCCTTGATATGGACCCTGGAAACCTGGCATGGGCGGTCGAGCTCCGAAACCCATTGGAGCGGGAGGCGGTCTTGCCGCAACAGGTAATGCATTATTTTTGCGGGCTTGAGCTGCGAGAAGACGCTCGGCTGCCGTACCGTGGCGTTCACCCTTGCCGTCCTTCTTGAACGCGTATTGTACTGTGATGGCTTTGTTCATGAGGAATTGGCCGTTCATAGATTCAATGGCAGCGTCAGAGGACTCGAAGTCTGTGTAAGAGACGAAACCATAGCCTTTAGAGATTCCAGATGAAGGATCCCGAGCAATCTGCACCAAAGTGTTCAGCAATGGAGGTCTATAACCGGACGGGACCCACTCACTTTGGCAGTTGTTGCCATCATACCAAAGGCACTAAAGGTATCATATAGCAACCTCTCATCCACGTTCTCGTCCAGGTTTCCGATGAACAGGTTTGCACCGACGTCGAGCTGCTTCTTGTCTGATGATGCCTGAAAAGGGTAAAGAAAACACAACGTTCAGTATTGCAGCGCGCGGAACGGCTTGAAGGAATGTTCCACATGCGGAATTTCATCCTTCGCCTTGCAGAGAGTTATGTGGAACCTGCAACGAACCTTGTTAACCCGGATGGGCTTGCCCCATAGTTTAATTTGATTCATGATCTTACATGCATATTCTGCATCCTCCTCCGTCAAGAATTCACAGAATCCATAGCCCTGGTGTGCCATTGAAATGCGATCCTTTGGCAGGTGCACGTTAACTGCGAGGTGCAATAGCGTAAGAGTCGTCATCCACTCTGAAACATGATAGAGATACTCACCAACAGGGCCTGCCTGGAGCATTAGTTCCCAGATGAGTGCATCCGTACACCTTTCGTCAAGGTTTCCCTGATCCCCAACACAAGTTGTTAGCACGATTTCGTTACTTCAGATCTATAAGCTCACGAGGTAGACGGTTGCCTCTTGGTTCCTGTCGTCTTGCGGGCGCGACATTATTGAGTGGTCAAAAATGCAGCCGAGGGCCTGAAGCTGGCGGCAGGAGACGTGATTACGGATGTTTGATGGTATTTGTGACAGGGGGTTCTAGTAAAGTCACAAGTCTTGTGCTCGACCTTCTGAAGCTCCACATTAACTTCTGTTCCAACAGCTTGAACAGTCAGACATATGTTCACTTAAGCACTACGAATGGCAAATCTAGCTCCTCTTTCTACTCACCCCTCTCAGTCACCGCACACATTCTTCAGAATTTCAGAATTTCAATTTAGGTCATTCATTTCCTATTCTTCCATGAAGTACTTTGGATGAAGAGGGGTTTGCAAGGAAGTACGGTCATGATAATTCCTTTCTCAGTGGATTCTGGCTCGGTGCCTGCATTACCCCTTGCGGTAGTGCCTGGCGACACAACAACCTGGCTAGAGTGCACCACAAGGTCGCCAGCCACCTCCTATCAATAATCGATCGGTCTCCGCTCTGTGCCACATAATGCACCATCGCGCTCGTTGCGTAGTGGCCCCTCCTGCCAAGACCTATACCTCATCGTATCCCCCCATCAATTCCAAGCACCTTTTCCGCACTCACTCTGTTGCATCCTTTCCTATGGATAGACGCAGGAACATGAGTCCGAACTCGCTTATATACCTGTTGGCATGAACAGGTGCCTATTACACCTACGAATGACCGTGTGCATTCATATGTATTGGCAAAATGAGGCAAGACGATCCCAATTTCAGCGTATGAATCTGGGTCTTCATTTCCTAAGACACCTAGTGCGCGTGTGATCGTTGATGAACGTGCCTAAACGCATGCATTAACCTCTCAGCATCAACGTCACTGAAGAGAAATACCGCAGCGCAGCTACTTGGAGAGCGAGATTTGACAGATGCTTCCATTCGAAAACCTTGTGTCTGCTAAACTTATGTCTTCAATTTAATTAAATCTGCCAAGACCAAAAATCTAATAATAACTTCGAGGGGCACTAGACGCCGTTCGCTTCTTCTCGGCAACGGTATGTACTACATCCTTGTCCTCGACAACAAAAAACGTCCGAATGCGGAGCACGTAGTTGCCTCAGAACCTGACGACGGTGTTGTTCTTTTCTTCTTGAGCGCACTGACCGACCAACAGAATCTGATCATTCCGCCTTGACTACTCGGAAGCTCTTGACAACAAACACGCTCCGAGTTCTTGTTCTCTCACTCCACTCACAGAACTTATGCAACATGCCCCCTATCGTGCGATTAGCACGCTGTGGCGGACTGTGCCGTAGTGGAAACGGTTCTCTCCAAGCACCTCGGCACAATGGCGTGGTCTGCCCAACAACACCTAGTGTAGTTTTATTCTTTAAAAATCACTGTGATATACAACAACCATTAAACCTACTATGGGTTGGGTCCGTCCTTTAAACAATGGCTAGTGCGCTACCCTGAGGATTTCCGCTAAAGATAACGGAAGTCGTACCGACGATGAGCTGGCGCTATCATGACAATGACAGATGAAAACCCCTCGAGCATTTTTTCAAAAATTTCTCGAAGCCGTGGAGCGTCATAATGAGTTGAGGGGACAAAGCTTATAGTTTATACAATGGACCCGCGGCGAAAACAAATGATTCATTATGAACCCACGTTTCTTCTCAACCCTTTGTTCGGGTCGATCAACGGCATCTCAAGATTTTTACGACATCATTCACCGATCATCGTCACGGCGTCTATTACCGACGGGTCATGGATATATAAAAATTGCACGACACACAACTCACAAGAGAAACACCCACAGCACGAACTTATTGTTCACTCACGGACCCCCTCCGTTAGTTACACTATAATCTGTTGCTGCGCCTTGTAATTTCACTTCACTATCCTAAAGCCTCCTCTCTCAGTCACGATGCATCTCCCGTCTTCAATCACTCTTCTCTTCACTCTCCTCATCTTGGGACTAACAACACTCGCCGCGCCAATCCCAAGAACAGCCGAAGAGCGTGAGGTGTTCAACCTCACCGGACGTGTCGTAAACATACCCATTCCTCGCGCGTTGAAACAATTCAAGCCAAAACGTCGTCTACATACCCATACCCCTCCAGTGGTTGTCACTGCTCGCCATGATGATCAAACCGATAATCAGAATAATAACAATGGTTATGGTGGTGGAAATAACAACAATAACTACAACGGTCACGGGAATAACCATGGGTATCAGAATGGAGAACAAGGACCTTCGAATACACAAGGAGGTCATTACGGTGACAATCATGGCTACGGTTACGGCTATGATCATGGACCCAAGCCACCCAAACCATCGAGGTAGGTTGTCTTTTTTCATTATATGACGGTCTTCTGACATAATTGTTTTTTTCAACAGCCGACCGTATGGCTATGGCTCAGGCTCAGGTTCAGGCTACGGCTACTAATCAATTTCATTCTACCGAGTCCTCAAAGACGGTCTGGTACACCATCTTAAAGACTCGTACATTTATCTTACGCTCTGCTCTTTTTCATTTATTTTCTTTGGGACTTACGACGCTACTTTAGACGACTCGACACACGAGACCACATCTTAACTTACCATAACGGACTCTTTCATGATTACTCCTGACACAAACATACATACATAGGCATGGACCCTTTCGTAGTGCTTCATTTTAACGTTTACGTCGGTCTTCGACTTCTGCATTTTAATTATTTGCTTTTTATAGATGAATATATATCCACAAGACATCCCTTCATGTGGCTGGATTTGGTACTACACTTTAATTTGCTTGGGAAGCACTCGGAAAATGAAAAAGTTTTCAATAGTTGAGCCGTGTTTCACATGGCGTATAACAAAGTCCTGCGGGTTCTGTAGTATGAGTTAGCCAGCGCAAACAGTAGCAGAAATTAAGGGACTCACAAATCACCACTTTAAACGAGCACGGATTATAATCGGAGGCAATTCAAAAAACCATCAATGTAACTATGTCCCCCGAGCTCCGTATAAACACTCTTAGTTTCACGCCCATCCAACGTCTGGCAAACCTAAAACACAACAGCTCAAAATAAATTCCATAGAATAATCCAAAAAATCAACGAATTAAAATGAATACTAAGGACAAACTAAGTCTAGGGCTCTCTCGTCTCATCTAAAGGGGCTCGAGAGTTACGAAGCAAAAACTCGAGGCAAAATATTCCCTACAAACGATCGCAGGGCCGAATAAACGAGAAGCCGCAAACCACTTGAGAGAGAGCGGGATGTCACTGACTCAGCAATAATAACTTGCCAAATGATTCAAACGCATGATTTAGAAGAAAAGATGTCTGGGTTAACTGTTAAAGCAGATAATGAAACCGGTAGAGAGGGAAAGAAAGAATAAGAAACTCGGGAACAAAAGTGACGAAAAGAAATATAAGGCAAGGACGGATATATGACCAGATTGGGATGGCGTGACTTTGGGTCGTAAGAATAAGCGTAAAGAGGTAGGTAAATGAGCGAAGTCCTATCGTCAATGATACGACATGAAGATGATCACAGAATTCGGCACTTCTTCTTGCCACCTCTTACGATAGGGGGTTCAAGTGCAGCCACGATAGCCTTAAAAATATATTACTTCAACATAAGAGAGAAAGAGCAAGAATACGTACCTCATCAAAGACATTCTTCAAGCCCTTCTGCGTCAACGCTGAGCATTCTACGTACTTGACCGCCCCAAGTTCCCTAGCAAGTCGCTCTCCCTGCTCTGGAGAGACAGGCCTCTGTTTCTGCCTTGCGAGTTTCTCTATTACCTGACCGTCATCTCTCAAATCGATTTGCGTGCCAACAATGAGGCAAGGGACACCAGGACAATGATGGTGGACCTCAGGGAACCATTTCTCTTTGACGTTCTCAAATGAGGCAGGGGAGGTGACACTGAAGCAAACCAAAAAGACATCCGTCTGGGGGTACGATAGAGGACGGAGGCGATCATAATCCTCCTGACCTATTTACATCATGAGTAAAGGCAGTCAACAAAAAAAAAAAAAACAAGGTACATACCGGCAGTATCGAATAAACCCAGTGTATAAGGATCTTCACCAATCATGACCGTGACCGCATAGTTGTCAAAGACCTAGAGACAATAGGCTGTCAAGGGGTTATATAGGAAAGAGTAAGGCGCGGAACACACGGTTGGGACATATTCGCTCGGGAACTTGTTAGTGGTGTACGAGATCAAGAGACAAGTCTGGGGAGAGCCGAAATTAGAAATACGAAAAGAGGAAATAGAGACATGGAAGGGTACATACTTTTCCGACGGCACCATCACCAACGACTACGCATTTGATCGTCTGCATTTTGTACACAAGCTACAGGTGGGAGGACGGAATGGGGTTCTAAGATAACTGGGAAAGAGAAAAAAATAAGCAATGGCCTGACTCGGTATTCTCGCGGAATGGGCTTATCGCCTTGCGGCAGCCTGCAGGTGGAGTGGGACGGAAGGCAGGGAATGGGGTTGGGTGGTGATGATACGGAGGTAGAGGGGGTCGGCGGGAGAAGGGAAA
>QFDT01001132.1:0-20909 GCA_003315915.1 Macrolepiota dolichaula
GATGACAGTGACCGTCTCATTTCTTCGGCCGAGTTCAACGTCCTCAAGCTCGACCTCAAACTCGGATCTAACTCATCCTCCACCGCAGCGTCGCTCGTGCACCAGCTTGAAAAGTCTTCTATCGCCAATCTTCTCGATGACCGCATCGGAGCATCCATGACCCACATCGACAAGCTTCGCCTCCGTGTCGAAGATACCTCTTCCAAGGTGCTTGTCACTGGTGATCTCAATGCCGGGAAATCCACGTTTGTAAATGCTCTCCTGCGCCGGGAGGTCATGCCTGTTGACCAGCAGCCTTGTACTACCGCTTTCTGCGAGGTACACGACGCAGCTGAGAACGATGGCAACGAAGAGGTTCATGTGCTCAAGGAAGGCATCCAATACAACATTCTTGATGAATCCACATATACAAAGGGCAGCATTGCCTCTCTCGAAGAAATTGTTGCAGATAACGAATCTGCGGACCAAATGAAGATCAAAGTCTATCTCGCCGATACTCGCGCACCCTCTGAATCCCTCCTTAACAACGGCGTTGTCGATATTTCCCTTATTGACGCACCCGGTCTCAACCGTGACAGTATCAAAACTACTGCTGTCTTCGCGCGTCAAGAAGAAATTGACGTTGTTGTCTTCGTTGTCTCGGCCGAAAACCACTTCACACTCTCGGCCAAAGAGTTCCTCCACAATGCAAGTAACGAAAAGGCTTACCTCTTTATCGTCGTCAACAAATACGACCAAATAAAGAACAAAGAAAAGTGCCGCAGGCTCGTTCTCGACCAAATCAGAGAACTCAGTCCAGGGACATACCAAGACGCAGAGGACCTTGTGCACTTTGTCGACTCGGCCGCCGCACTCCAGCCCTACACTGCCAACCCCGCTTTCGACGACCTCGAATCCGCCTTGCGTTCGTTTGTCCTCGTCAAGCGTTCCAAGTCTAAGCTCCAGCCCGTTACAACTTACCTCCATAATATCCTCTCCGACGTCGAACTCCTCTCTGGTGCCAACGCCATCGTCGCTGATAGTGAAATCGACAAAGCCCGTCAAGACCTATCTCACTCCCGACCCATCCTTGAGAAACTCATATACGGCCATGAGATTGTCGATGCCAGCCTCGATGAAATTGAGGAAGAGGGTACCATCCAAGCCACCACTCGCACAAAGGTCATCTTGAGCGACGCTCTTGACCGCGTCGCGCAAGGGCAGCTTGGTGTTCCTGCCGCTCATGCGCCACTTACCCTGCCCACCTACCCCGGATTCTTGGGAATTTGGGACTACGCAAGGAATGTAAGGAGGGCTCTTGTAACGAGTATCGATGCCGCCGTCAAAATGGCTGAGGATGAGGCGAGGGTTATCACTTCCTCCAACGTAGACAAGATCAAGGGTTTAGGAGAGACCCATCTCCCTGAAGGCGTGGAACGGAGCCGAAGAGTATTCATCCCCGAAGCGATGTTCAACGTCCGCCGCCGTGGTATCAAAGGCAACAAACAACGCCGGTCCACTACGGGCAACGGTGCTATCGTAGCAGGCGGTACCCAAGGTCTCGGCATCGGCCTTGCACTTTCCTCTCGCCCCGAGCTACTCGAAACGACATTCCTTGATGTGTTTGACATGAATAACCAATTCATGATATACTTCCACCCCGCCCCTACCGGCCCACATCAAGTCCCATTAGACTTCATCGACGAAGACGAAGACGATAATGGGCCAAGTCCAACAGCATTGAGCGTTCTCAGTCTCGGCTTGGGCACCCTGACAATGGTCGGCGGACAAGCTATCGGCGCCAGAGGCATCATCGAAGGACTTCTCCGGCTTGGTGAAGTTTTCTCTAACGAATCTTCGAGGAAATGGGTCGCACCCGTATTGGGCGTAGCAACTATTGGGTTCGGTGTGTACCTGGTTTGGGAGCTGCCGAAATCTGTGCCACGTACCATTGGTAGACGTGTGAGGGCCCAGGTTTTGAGAGCGCATAGGAGGCAGGAGGAGTCTGTTGTGGAGGTATATGTGCGAGGGAGAAGTAGTGGGAACGGACATGGAAATGGGTTTGTGGAAGGACATGCGGAGAGGGTTGGGAGGGAGACGAGGAAGGTACTGAAGCTTGCTTCGTGGGATTTGAGGGAGAGGTTCAGGAGTGCTTTGGAAGAGCGTTCGAAGGAAGTTAGGGGGAGTGAAGAGATGGAGAGGAGAGCTATTAGGGCGAAAGAGTGGTTTGAGGGTGTGATGGAGAAGGCAGAGAGGATCAGGCAGGAGGGTGGATTGGAGGCATTGTTGGTTGCCTGAATGCTGGAGTGAGGGATTTTTGCTGTTTTGACTTTCGTTCACTTTCCTCTTTACCCAGCTGGAACCCGTTCTATCCAGTCCAGTTGCTTCCCGAATCTTTCTCAGGTTATACGCATAACTTCGCCCTTCCACCCTTCCGTTCAAATTGTTCATAAAGCCGAACATACATACACTCTCCTTCTCTCCGTCTCTATCTTCTACCCAAACAACCTTGACGAGCAACAATGTGCCGCGTCTCAAATTGACTTCATACTTATTAGAGAAACTATTCTTATTCTCCTCTGTTCCCCTCAAGATCTCTACTTTGAACAAATCCGAGATCACCTTACTCTACTTAACCCTCGTTCCTTACGATTACTTTTATGGCCCCATGGAATTTCCTTCTCACCTGTTCAAACAATTTACGATAAATGTTAGTGTAGATTTACGACTTTCCCCTCTCAGATGTATATTCTTGACTTCGTTTTGAAGAATAAATACTCAGATGAGCATGCACATTATCATATCTGTGGACAGAGGTCAAACAAAAGATGTAAACTGCACTTGTGGCTTGTTGCAAAGACCAGTATACCGCATTTGTATTAGTTGTTTTCACCCTTGCCAAGTCTCCGCGTCTTTAAGCACATGAACACATGCACTAGATTATCAGATTTTATTCCCCCTAATCATTACAAATTCCACTCATACCCATTTCCATCAACTTAACTCATCACCGTCATCCCACCACAGCAGTTTCCTAATCCCTCTCCTCCTTTGAGAGTGCTCCTTCCTCTGGCGTTTCATTCCATTCGAGCCGATCAAGAAGCTCTTCATACTTTCTGATTTGCTCCTGCGAGGGCTCCTTGTCAAGCGTCAAGGTGTGGCAGACCCTTCCTTTTCTATTTCTGGTCAACCAGACAATAATGGCCTTTTCCCCGTGCCCAACGAAGAAGTAAAGTCTGCATTTACTGAGGGGTTCCAACTTCGAAGGGATTGTTGAGACAGCGGTTCAAATGCAGGACTTGTAACTTACCTTTGCAATTGGAAATGTAGCAGGTTCTACAGGCTGTTCTTGGCCAATCACAGTTCGCATATACTCCAACAGTCTCATGTCTAGTTCGTTAGATGGTTTCGTGCGTATGAGGGGATCCAAAGGATCCTGAATGAAGAGAAAGGGGTAAGTAGCGCGTAACGTGCGTTCACAAGTGGGTTCTTAGGGCCTACCTGTTTGTACATCCAGTCTGTCAGTTCTGGAAAACAAAAATCACGAAAATATCTGAAATCCAAATCACGAGTAAGGGATAGGAGGTCCTCATCCCTCTCATCAGAAATACTGCTAATTGTCATCCAGCATTCATCGGCAAAACCTGCAATGGCCTTAGAGATGTCGTCCTCATTGTCTGGTGAGGTCCATTTCAGGTCGGGTAGATTCGCATGTTGGTGCTGAATGTCAAAGTCCCATTCTAGGAAATGCCAGGTTTATCGGGCCGTTATTCTCGCTGTTCTCTTTGACTCACCATCGTTAGTGTGGAAGTGTGTCGTATCAATGTTGTGCCAGAGGATGCATGATTTTGCAATGTCTACAATCGCCCTCTCTGGTTCGATGACGAATCTTCCTGAGCGATTTGGATCTGAGATAAAATCTTTAAACGATGTATGGTAAAAACGCAACGGTTCTCTGTAGGCCTCTTCCGGAGCTGGTACCGCGATAACTGAATGAAGCTTTCGCAAAGCGCCATAGAAGACACCTTGGTCAAGGCAGAGGAAGTTACAGAGATATTGGACATCAGACAGCCTGTCACCGCGACCAAAATGACTTATCCACATGGAATGAGCCAAGATTCGCCAGGTTATCGGATAAACATCCTCCGACACATCTGTGAGGATCTGAGTATAAAGCAGGTCCAGTGATGCTAGAGGATTATTCGACCCGATGGCGTCCATACGCTTCAGGAAAGTCAGGAGTTTCTTGAGGCGGGGCACTGGATTTGCGTACACAGGGTCGCCGATGTATTTCAAGCCAGTGGATGCGAAGACGAAGAGGCCAGAGACAGATCCAGAGATCTCATCGAACTGGTCCTCGGAAGGCCAGGGTGAAGGCGCAACAATTCTAAACTCATCCCTGATCCTTGCCAATTCATCACGGAGATACCGATCAACATCATCCCGGCATTCATCATCAAGCAGAAGTTCCTCGCGACCACAGTACGCAACCCTCGAGAAGGTATACTGGAGGTAGTCCTCCGGTCGGCTGCAAATGAGCCAGAGGAGGGGAAGGCCCTTGAGCTGGGCAGCTTCGTTGACCATGCTGATAAACTCAAACTGAGCCCTTTCTCCTTCACACTCATCCAGGCCGTCGAGGATGATGATGAAGGGTTCCCTGATGTGTGTCACTTTGTGACTTTGCAAGCTCAAAAGGGGCTCAATGATAAGCTTTTTGAGCTGCACGCGCGGCGCTTTTTTCAGCAGCTGGGGATCGCTAGTAAGTTGGTTTGTCAGGGCGGAATTAAAGCCGCGGCAGTGGACGGCAAGCTGGTATGCAAGGGTAGGAATAACGGTTTCAGGTTCATTACGGCCATTTGACCTGGAGAAGAAGAAGGCGGCACCAAGCCGACCCTTTTCGTGACAGTATTCGGCAAACGTCTGAGCAACTGCAGATTTTCCAGTGCCAGCTGGGCCATGGAGCCACATCATATTCCACTGTCGCTCGAGGGCATCCAGCCATACCCCGAGCTTGCCTGAGATCCTCACGCGGGTTCCTGGATGGCATTTCGGAGGTGGGTCCCGTGCACTGGAATCCATTGCGGCACCAGGCTCGGTGTAGGGCTCAAGGTGTTTCAAAACTACACAGGTCGTGAGTTAGCTAATTTAAACATTGTTATATACGAGTATACCTGGCTCCCCTACCACAAAAGATGTATTACTGATATTGATAACACCGGTATTCTCGATCATTAGTGGGTTGTTGATAGCAAAGTTACTTGCTTGATTGAAGAACCCTGACGAATGTGGTCCTGTTCCTTGCCTTCGCGGTGCACCTAGAGAACATGTTTGAAATGGTAAAAACACAATGATGATGGCTTACGATGACCAACATTCCGGGGCGGTTGGGCTTGGATGTGCTGGTTAGACGAATTCTTTGGGCGTATGTAACGCCTGAGGCGATCCGCAAGGGGATCAGGCAACAAATCGGTGAATACCGTGAATCGAGGCATCTTGAGTGGCGAGAAGCTACACGGCAGTTATCTCTGCGTTTCTGGTTGGGCACAGGGGTCAGATGACTGCGAGTGATTGAGCGCTACTCACAGTGAGCGTCTATGGTGGATTCATTTACCCCTGACTCGAAATGAGAGTACTGGAGACCGTGCCCACATCAGTTCTGATGAGGAACTATTGTCCTCTAATAGGGCTCGTCGTCGCCAGAGTTGAATTAAATGATCATTGCGTGGTTGTTGGGGAGCAGGTTACATCCAACGGTCCTGGGTAGCTTCCTCGTCAAATTTTGTTATTTTTGATGACCGTGTGCTAGGAGAAGGATCTCAGCTAAATATTCGAAAGTACACTCATAGTGTGATATCTGCCATCCACGGCACTCCGTGTGCTCAGGTCAATTCGCGTGCAAGAGGTTGTAGAATCGTGATTGTGACAGTGCGTACATGCTGTTGGTTGTTGTTGAGCTCAACATTTCTATGCCGCAGCAAGCAAACTAACGACTAAGACGCGGTGCTAGCATTTTTGAGAGCAAGATTACGCTGGTATTATATTAGAGAGAAACCACTTGCCTTGCTGGTGTGACCAGTGATTAACTTGAGTACTAAGGGTGCTTGGACCATTACGAGAATATGGCATGTGGTGGGCATCAATGGTAACAACACATCATTGTATGCTTAGAGCCAAACTAATGGTAACTCAGTTTCATCACTATCACGATGTGACTACCACTACAAGAATACATGCGATGGGCATCACTGATGGTAACAACACATTATCAGATGCTTGAAGAGCCAAACTAATGGTAACTTAGTTTCATCACTATCATGATGGAATATGGAGCGGCGCTCGAAGCAAACATTCTCATGAAAGCCTCGTTGACAGCTTTTGTCGGCACAATGCATCACCAGGATGAAATCAATATAAGAAGCAATAACAACAGCACTCTCATTTCCCTCATTTCCCTTCAATCCTCTTTCCGGCTTGTTGACAGTGTCAACGCTTTTCTTTCTTTCCCTATCAATTTTTTATTTAAATCCTAGATTTCACAGTCCCTACGCGAGCCGAGGGCATAGCACTCATTTCAGGTTTCCCAAGCTAAAATCACAACTTCAATAGCACATTATATTCACCGACGATCAAACACGCAAACATGAAGTACATCTGGACATTTGCTATCTGTGCCGCATCCGTCACGACGATCATCGCAGCCCCGGTTTCAAAAGTCAAAGCCCGCGACGTAGACCCGGCACTCGTGCCTGATTTCGGTATACAAGCAGGAAAGAATCCGACAGGAACAGGCGACTGCGACGGAACAACCAACGCCGCTGGACAAGTCGTCAAAATTCCCTGTTCCTGTCCCCCGGACAGAGCTTCATTCATCCAGGTTAATAAACCCCCGCACCTTTCCCCGTAGCTAGTACTGAACCTGTTTTCTTTTTCGTAGTCCTTGAACCAAAATGTCAACGCAGGGCACGTCGTCAACAACCCCGGTATCAGCGTCTCCTTCCCTACAAGTGATACCAAAGCGGATCAACTTGCGAGATTGCAAACTGCAATTGTCACTCTCCAGAATTTACAAGGGCCCGGTGTAGGTTGTCCAGCCGCGTCTACAACATTCTTAGCGCAGCAGAAAGCATTACAGAATGCGCCTGATACGGAGATTGCTTCAACCCCTGCACCTTCTACTGCGCCTGCACCTACACCTCCACAACAGGGCACTGCTCCACCGGCAAGTGGTGGAGGGGTTGATCCAGCGCTTGTACCGGACTTTGGGCACCAAGCAGGGCTCAACCCAACTGGTACCGGGGACTGCGATGGGATCACGAATGCAGCAGGCCAAGTTGTCAAGATTCCATGTTCTTGTCCGCCGGACCGCACGTCGTTCATCCAGGTGGGAGACACACTCTTCATTACCGCATGACCAGAGACTGACTTGATCGCGTGTTTATAGTCCCTGAGTCAGAATGTTGCTGCCGGGCACGCAGTGAACAACCCTAGCGTAGCGGTAACGTTCCCCACAGACGACTCGAACGCGTCCAAGGCTGCAAGAATCCAGGCTGCACTCGTAACGTTGCAGAATCTCAATGGTCCGGGTGTTGGGTGTCCTGCCGCGTCAACAACGTTCTCCGTAAGTGCCATATAGAAATGGGAATATTGTGGATGTTTATACGATGGGCTTTTTGTTCCAGGCCCAATTGCAGGCTGTTCAAGGTTGATGTTGGGTTTTGTGTTTGTTGCCAATGATTTCAGCACGATATTACCTAAGTAAATACGCCACGCGGAATACCTCAAATGAGAGTTGCATTTCTTTGTCCCCCTGTTCCTCTAAGTATACTTGACGTGACCACCTCAAATCGGAAACGTCCAAATATACATAGGGATTTTCAGCTCAATGAATAAGCCGCATACCACCGCCGCTGCTCATGTCTGCTATGAAATTTCTGCCAATGGTCAACCGTCGAACATAAATAAAGCCTTGCCACTCAGAGTAACTATTACTCCATGCTCAATAATCTCAATACGAAGCCTTTCCTGTCACAATAATTATTCCCCCACGTCACCATAAACGTGAAATTCGCTCCAAGGGATGGCAACCCTTCTATCAAACGCGTCGCTTGGGTTGAAGTTTTACAAAGTACTCACGGTCAATACCATGGGGAGTAGTAGTATATTTATATTCCTAATGAGGTGATTTGGGTATTCAGCACAAGACAGAAAGATTCTGGGAATCCAGGCCTCCCAGTGAACTCTCAAAACAGAGGTGGAGGGTAATGGGAGTTGATTTTTGTACACCAAACAGTCGTATTGCGATTGAATGGGAGGGAATAACCTATGTGGATCCTTGTTTCACAGATAAGAGCCGAAGTCCGGGTCCATTCTTCCCAAACATTTTTCTCAAATCAGCGACCAAAACCTCTGGACATTCATGCGCAGCAAAATGGCCCCCCTTTTCGTGTTCAGATTGAAACACGACACTGGGCGCCTTCAACCAACTATAGACTCATGTTAGACCGTTCATTGAAGGATGATCGACTCAAGAAGAACGCACTATCGAGGGGGGACTGCGATCTCCTTCGGGAAACAAGAATAACCTGTTGGAATTCCAGCGGGAGGGGGATTGTGAAAGGCTCTAGCACCAGATTTTACAAACTCGTAATAGATACGAATGGAAGCGGCAGGTCCAGAGCGGGAAAACCAGTAAATCGAAATCCATGTGAGAACTAGTAGACAGGATCATGAGCAACTCATAGGTTTTGTTGAAGGGTGCCTGCCTACCTTCGTCATCGGTCCACGGATAATCATCAGTCCAATTCACGAGCTTCTCGTAAATCCAACCAAGGAGGCCAGCAGGAGAGTCAGCGAGACTGTATCCTACGGTTTGGGGCTGGGTGGATTGTTCTGCGAAATATCCTTGGCCCTCCTTCTGGATCCAACGCGTTCTCTCCAAGCCCGCCTTCTCAAGAGGCGTAAGGCGAGTCACAAGATGCTTGAGGAATAGCCCCGGGCGCTTCCATGGGTGAGGAGGTGCGGCTCTGGGGGAACAGTCAGCACGTCGCGTCACTGAACTATAGAGATATCAAGACGACGTACACAGGCATATTGGTATGCCAAGCTTTGTTATATTTCGGGCCGTAGTCAACACCGATGCGTCGGGTTATCTAATAACCATAATTAGAGGGTGGGCACAAAGAAATAAGAAAAGGCGTACCGCAGCTCCCCAGTCGCCGCCCTGTGTCACTAGTATATCAGGAGATCATTAATACATTGCATATGGCGGCTTCATGGCTGGCAGACAAGTCTCACCGTATTCATTGTACCCTAACGCAAGCATCAGCTTGTGGGATACCTATATCTCCTCATAAATGTCATCCATGGCATAAGATCCGCGAAAGCGCACCTCTGCATACTGGGCAATAGCGAACCCTTTCTTTCTTGGTGCCTCCGAGAATCCATAGCCAGGCAGTCCGACAGCGACGACGTGGAAGCTCGGGTGTTCCGAAGAATCCTCAACCAACAGTGGCAGGATCTTTCTAACCTCGAGGAAGCTTCCGGGCCCTGCGAGCAACAATTCAGAGCCCCAATCCCCGAGAGCCAAAGGAACGTGACTCACAGCCATGAACGAAGAGCAAAGGAATAGCAGAGGCTGATAGACTCTTCTTGTGTACATAGTGCACGTTCAAATTCCCGAAACCCTCAACCTCAATATCACGCGTGAATTGTGGTAATTCTTCATTGAGTTGAACTTCATGCTTCCTCCAGTCATATTCGTTCTTCCAATACGCGACCAAGCGCTGGATATCCTTCAATGGAACGCCATAATCGCGTCCTGCGTCATCCAATTCATCTGGGAACCTCGTGAGGTCGAGTCTCTTCTTCAATAGGGCAATTTCCTCGTCGGGAACCGCAATCTTGAAGGATTTTTCAGTTGACATGATGTTTTAAGAAGAACAAGCCACAGGCTCAGAGGACCTAAGCGAATGTTGACCATTTTCAGGGATTTCATGTTGTGTGACCCAACAATTCATGAGTCATGTTCATGAGTTAACCGATGAGGGGCACTAATAATACATTCATATTGATCATTCGTCACCAGTCCCACGAGATTGCTCCACTTACTACACATGGTTTGCGCGTAGATTCAACCCTGACGAGGGGCATAGCATTGGATTAGTATACATTCACCGCGTCTTGATAGTTGACCTGTGCTTATAGCACGGAATGTGTTGGATGTGGTAGAACCGTGGGATGTCGAGCCATCATAAACTGACCGCGGACACTCGCAGACCGATAACGCAATATTCAGATTTGATCCTGTTATTCATGAAAAATACATGTACCTAGTACACGCCTGTATCACTTCATTCTTTTTCCCCTCCAATGAAATTCCCATCGTCCCTGCACCGGTATGGAAACGAAAATTTCGATCAATCAATCATCACCAGAGCACACTCACGGACAGTTTTCAGTGGGAGTCTGAACATGCTCTCATCACACAATCAATCAGAGTTCTCATCTGAGGATTTTATGCCAACAGAAGATGGGCGTGGAACGACTTTCGACTCTGGATTCATTGTATCTCGTTGGCAAATTACCTGTCACAATGCCCATCATGTCGTCCCATGTCTACTTTAGGTCTTTGATACTTCCAGTGCCTTGCGCATACAACATTTCACCTTAGACGCGACCTTTTCCCTCCTGTTCGAATGGATAAATAGCCCTGCTGTGCTGGATACACGGAAGCTGAACTTCCACAAGGAATATCACGATCAATATCATGGGTGGTGACAGTCTGTTCGTATTCCTTTCGAGATGTAATGGGTGCCCAATGCCAGACAGAATAGTTCTGTGACATGCCAGTGAGGTCTTAAGACAGGACAATTTGAGTCTGTTTCCGATGCACGAATAAACGTTGGAATATGTACATTAAACTGTTACATCCTGATTGAACGAAGGGAACACCCTTCGTAGATCACTGTTTCAGAGTCATGTGTTTACGCGCAGGCCCATTCTTCCTAAACATCTTCTTCAAGTCATCGGCCAAAGCCTCCGGGCATTCATATGCAGCGAAATGGCCCCCCTTATCGTGTTGAGATTCAAACACGACATGGGGCCCTCTCAACCAGCTGTGAACTCGTGTTAGACCGTGCTTTGAAAGATAATTCGAAAAAGAAACATACTATTTCGGGAGAACCACATTATCCTTTGGGAAGCAGGAGTAACCCGTTGGAATTCCAACAGCAGGAGGGTTGCGGAAGGAATCAGCACCGGATTTCTGGAACTCGTAATAGATACGAATGGAGGCAGCAGGTCCAGAGCGGGAAAACCAGTAAATCGAAATCCATGTCAGAACTAGTAGACAGTTTTATGAGTCATTCAAAAGTTCCATTGAAGGAGGCTGACCTTCATCATCGGTCCACGGATAGTCATCAGTCCAGCTCACGAGCTTTTCATAAATCCAGCCAAGGAGACCAGCGGGAGTATCAGCGAGACTATATCCTATGGTCTGGGGTCGGGTAGCCTGCTCTGCAAAATACCCTAGACCCTCCTCCAGCATCTTGCCCGTGCGCTCTAAGCCTGCCTTCTCAGCAGGTGTGAGGCGGGTTATAAGATACTTGAGGAATAGCCCTGGGCGCTTCCACGGGTCAGGAAATCCGGCTCTGAGAAATTGTCAGCGCGTCGCGTCACCAAATTAGAACAATTAGGCGACATACACGGGCATATTGGTATGCCAAGCTTTGTTGTGTTTTGGGCCATAGTCAATACCAATGCGCTGGGTGATCTGGCGACCGGAATCAAGTAATTGACATGGGGAAACAAAAAAAAAGACGTACCACAAGTCCCCAATCACCGCCCTGTGTTACTATGTTGGGGAACCATCAGCACATCATGGGGGGTTCGCGACATACGAACAAGCCTCACCGTATTCATCATACCCCAGCGCAAGCATCAGCTTGTGGGATAACTATTTCTTCCTATAAGTGATGCTCACGGCAAGGCTCACGAGAACGCACCTCTGCGTATTGGGGAATGGCAAACCCTTTCTTCTTTGGTGCCTCCGAGAATCCATAACCAGGCAATCCAACAGCGACGACATGGAAGCTTGGATGGTCCGGAGAATCCTCAACCAATAGTGGCAGGATCTTTCTGACCTCGAGGAAACTTCCGGGCCCTGCAAGCAAAAGTTCAGTCAGGGGTCCAATTCCCAAAAACCCAAGGAACGCGACTCACATCCATGAACAAACAGCAAAGGGATAGCAGAGGGCGATAGACTCTTCTTGTGTACATAATGTACATTCAAGCTCCCAAAGCCCTCAACCTCAATATCACGCGTGAATTGCGGTAATTCTTCGTTGAGCTGAGCTTCGTGCTTCCTCCAGTCGAAGCCGTCCTTCCAATACGCGACCAAACGCTGGATATCCTTCAAGGGAGCACCATAATCGCGTCCTGCATCGTCCAATTCATCTGGGAACCTCGTAAGGTCGAGTTTCTTCTTCAACAGAGCAATTTCATCGTCGGGAACCGCAATCTTGAAGGGGGTTTCAGTTGACATGGTGATATGGGAAGAAAAAGCCGCAGAACGAGGACCTAAACATATGTTTGATTATTCGCAGGGGTTTGATGTGATGTGGGCCAGCAAACCATGAGGATGAGTCATGTCTACACGAGTCGGATTTAACCGATGGGAAGTCACAAATTCGTCCTGATCATCCATCACCAGGACATATTTGCGGACAGTTCAGTGGGATTCTGCAAGTGGAGCAACTCGTTTCAATGAAGAGGCCTAAAAAGAACAGTTCAACACGCTCTATTTTTGGAGCCAATCAGAGAGTTCTCGTTTAGGTACCCCTGTTTGATACTCACAGAGTAGACATGAGAGTGCACCACGAGCTCTGAAGTGAGAAAGCAGTGGTCTTTTGAGATCAGGGAAGTCTGCGAAATTCGAATGAATGCTAAACATGCCTGCGTCACACTTCCATTAGTTTGATAGCCAATCGAAGAGGTCCTTTGGCGGCTTCACTTCGACTGGTTCGGCATCTGCTGTAGTCCGATATGGGTGACTTTTAGGGGTAGGGTGACTTTCGCAGTGATTAATGTGCACGAAGGGGAGGTGCAGTTCTAGCTAGAAGGGGAGAAAAAGGCTAAGTCTTCTTCGGGATCCCTTGAAGCGAAAATCCCTGAGGCGAAATCTACATTCCCAAAGAAGGGTGCACAATGCGTATCTTGGGCATGCCAAATGACTCGGTCCTCGTGAATATTAGGGTTATCAGGTTGATTATGGCGCGCGAAGTCCCCTGTTTATGGGTCCCCAGTAAGGATAGTAGCGAGGATAGGGGCCGGGCTTGGAAAAAAAAAGTGCGCAAATGCCAGGCAAGGGAAGAGTTGTTTTTTAAGTGATAGTGATAGGGAAAAGAAAGCCACTTTCGCCGCTAACTTTCTAGATGCCCCTATAAAACCGCCGCCCTATGAAAACTGGACTGATGGGGCTGACCCGGGGGTGGGGATGTTTTTGGGCATCGAGAATCGAGAAAGTGGGATAAAGGCAGGCAAAGATTTGGTAATACCCAAGCATCGGCCCTTACAAATCAAATAATCAGCTCAATTATCTCTTGTGGAATATACCGTTCAAGGGACTCCATGGAGGTAGGGGTCAAAGATGGGTTCAGACGAGACAAACGTTTACATCGGGACAAAAGTCCCGACAACCTCCGGAAGTTTATATCATTTTCAGTGATACTCATCATATATATCGCATTAGGGTCTATTAGGGATATGCCAGGATATCTTGAGTTTGCAATTGACGCGTTGATAGATTGATGAGAAAGCCTGAGCAGAGTTCTCACAAACAGTGGGAATATTTCAAAGCAACAGAGTCTTCGGCATAATGATTGTCTACATTCATTACATCTCGTCGATTGTCCATCCGTCACGATGTTCAATCGTATCACCCCGTTTCTGCTCTTGGCCTTTGGTACTTCCGGTACGTTCGGCAAAACCTAGTCCTACTTGGTCAAGTTGTGAACATGACCCTCCGCCTTTTCAGCTTCTCTCGGAAATGTGTGGGTCGATGAAATGGGAACAGGAGCTCAACACCCGATGGCAGTGCCAGCGGTCAAAAGCAAACACCTTGGGAAAGAGACTTGTGCCATGCACGGCCCTCTAAGCGCCATTGAACATCATCCTGATGCTAAGGACCCTTCGTACTCTGTCGGTCAAACGTGCCCTTATGAAACCAATACAAAGGGTGTACACTCATGAGAAGACCAGGTACTAAGTCCTCCTCTGGACATACGGCCGCTCGTTGTCTCCGGACCTCCAGAGAATAGGATTGATTTGGTCTTCTTCTCTGATGGATGTACGTAGATTGTCTCTCTTATTCCGTCTCTCAGATGCTTGATTGGGTATAGATACCTCCAGCGAGTCGGACAAATTCTTTGCCGACGCGAAACAACTTGCGGATGATGTTTCACAAAACCAAACGTTCTATACTGTCAAACCACTCATCAACTTTTGGGGAGCGTTTACCCCGAGCGCAGAGGTCAGCCTCACTTCTCCTTTCTACTACTCTGGACCCTCACACGTTGTCCATTGACAGAGCGGAATTGGCGTCGGAGGTGTTCCTAAAGAGTATGTGTTAAATCTGGGGTTTTCGAACGGAGATACGGACATTGACATCATTTAACCGAATGACAGTACACCCTTTGGACTTTATCGCGATGGAACTGAATTAAGAGCTGTCTATTACGACAAACCTGAGGTCGCTCATGCTGCATGCGACTCTATGCAAGATCAGTGTGACTATCCGATCCTATTGGGTATGTTCTAATTGTAACTCTGAATGTGGCGATCACAGCTTCTTTGTAGGCAATGACCCTTTATACGGAGGTAAGTCTACCTGTGCAATGGGTTTCATATTGTACATCCCGCACGATTCCAACTTCCTTGTTCACTACAGGTCTGGGCGGCGAATTCACGTACGTCACCGATACAATATAACACATCACGTATTCATACTCAATTTTAGAGTAATCACATCATCCCTCCTCAACGGACCTCTCGTTCTCCGACATGAACTCGGCCATTCTATCATTGACGTAGGCGAAGAATACGACGGAGGTTTCGCCTATTTTGGTGTAAATGCAGCACAAAACAATTCCGAGCCCATTCCGTGGGCCCATTGGCTCTCCCCCTCAGACCTCACTGCCCATGATGGCTTACACTCGGGAGCCCGAGTCGAGCGTTCCGTGATGCCTATGCAAATATACCCATGGACACTCTTGAACACCACCCAATCATGGTCCATCAGCTTCAATGCATCGGGTATGTACGATCGACATCTTGTCCGTTTTTCCCTTTCGGGTCTTCCTGAAGCTTCCGATCTGCGTGTTGAAATGGACGGGGAAGATTTGAATTGGGTGCCGAAAGAAGGACTCGGCTTGGATAGGTGGCATTATGATATCCATCGGAGTGGAGGTCTAAGCGATGGTGAACACGAGCTGAAATTTACGTTGTTGAATGGTGAGAGGGAGGGCGTCGCACAAATGTGCAGTGCGGAGATTTTGGAGTTTGGTGATGAGTCCGAGTAAGCATTGGGTCTCTCTCAAAGATTTCGCCAAAGGCTTACACAAATTGAATAGATTTATCTCAACTCCGGGACACTACAGCCTCTACCCAACGTATGTGTATACACATACGGTCCCCTCCCAAAATTCTCACTGTTGAACTTGAAAAATAACAGATTTTCCGACAAAAATAAAACATCTTACAGACCAACAAACGAAGATTGCCTCATGCGCATCGTGACCACACCCAACTTTTGCAGAGTCTGCATCGAAGGCCTCTGGCTCTCCCTCCTCAAACGCGTCAACCTCATCGACAATCTAACAGAATCATGCACGCGCGAAGGTCCATCCGACCCCTGGGCAAAATCATTCAACCTAGAACTTGTACCCCTCGCTCACTTACGGGAGGGTGTCGAAGGACCGATCAATAACGAAGCGTATGCGATCATGTGGGAGAAGGATGGTGTTGTTCTTGACGATTTTGCGAACAAGACGTATGTGACTCTGGATGATGATGATTTTGTTGGGGTGTATACGATTTCTGTCGAGTTTTCGACTGACGAGGTGCGTGTGGACAAGAAAGGGTTGATGAAAGCGAGTCTGCAATATGAAGTTGAGACACCATGTGATGGTTCCCTCTAACCCACAGGGATATAGAGAAAAGGAGAATTTTCGGACAATGTATATTAAACACCGTATTCGGTATGACAATATGATATCCTCATAGCTCAACAACCCTGGTGGTAGATTATCTTGAGAGTACGATTTGCAGCCCTAATATACGATATTTTTTTGGACGCTGTGAAATGCGATGCGAGTTGGACATTGGACAGGTAGAGCTATCGAATGTAACATCACGAGAGAAAAGGTAGAGATCGGGTGTTGGACATGGTATAAATCCTAGGTAAAAGAGAGAGGGAGAGACTAGACCTCGGGAGAGTATCAGTAGAGGAAAATCAAACCAAGGGCCGTAATAAAACAAGGGCTTTTGAGAATAGAAAGGATGAATCGGGAAGGACAATTGGGAGATTGAAGGCACAGGTTTGGCCCAACAGCGCTGATGCAGGGACAGAAGCATCGGCACCGAGAATACCACAGCTCCTCCAAAAAAGCATCCAACATTTAGATCTCAGTGACGGAGATAAAAGCGAAGCAAAAGAAGAAAATACATCAGCGACGCGCTGAGGAGCTTACTCTCGAAGCGCACGCCAAAAATAGCCCAGGGTGAACAGTTTATCGCATTCGCCACAACAACGACAAAATGTTTGGAAGAGATCGATGCGAGTGGATGCAAGTGAAATTAGGATTATAAAATGATGAGAGGGAGAAAGGTGTGTGAGGGAGTGTGCGTGTGATACATGTAGAAAAAACCACGGGTAATAAATGAGGGAAGAGAACATAAAGAAACCATGAGAGCGAGGGAGGGAAGAGGGAATTCAAAAACGACAATACTCAACTAGCAACAGGATGAAAAGCGAAAACCATGCAGAAGGGAAAGACAGATATGTAATGTGACAAGCAAAAGGTGGACTCGAAAAACTGAACGAATGATATGGTAGTAGAATGAAATCGGAAGTGCCTCGCAACCACTGTGAGACCTATAGCGCGTCAACGCCAACGACGAAACGCCTGAAATATCAACGGTGCTAACCCATGAACCGCATAGGCAACACCGGACCACCCCGCATTCTCACATGATAACACACTTACAACACCCAGCACCTTTGTCGTCGTCTGGCTCCACTATAGGTGCTGGTGGAGGCGCTCTCACCTCCTCCACGACAAGCTGTTGTGTCCCTACCGGTGCATAATGTGCGAATGGCGCAGGTGAAGGTGGAGGTCTGACGGGCACACGAATGTTATCATGCGCCGCCGAGATCTGTGTCATCTCCCTCTCCTCTGTCTCTGGCTGCGCCGAATCGAATTCTTCGGGGATGTCATCGGTCTCTGCGGTGGTCTCTGCGGTAGTGGTAGCGGCATTGTTGGGCCGGCCGAACTCGTCCATCTCGATTTCGTTGTCGTTCGACTGCCCGCGGCGGTATTTTGTCCCATCGTACCCGAATGTTCCGGGTGCCTAGAGTTATGCACGGATCAATAAAAGTTCTACAGATTTGTCTGAGTGTCTTTGGTGCGTACCGGTGCTACAGGCGCGTCCACTTTCTTCTTCGGTTGTGGACTCCCATCCGCCTTTTCGTAATAATCATCCAACCCCTTCTTCCTTGCCACAACCGGAAGTACGACCTAAATAGATCCGCATGAATATAAAAGTAAAAAGTACAAGTCAAGTAATAGTTAATAAGCCAGCAATGATGACAGAAAAACATACGCACATCATCCCAATTCCCCTCTCTAGGTTTCGGTTGCGTCCAAGACGGGATCATATCAGCCATATCCATCTCCTCATTACCATCTCCTCCGCCACCGGGGTTTGGATAATGCGCTACACTCTTTCTATCCTCTTCCTTCCCAGCAGCAGGCTTCTTCAGCGCACTCTTTGGTTTTGGTCTTGTTTTCGCCGCTGCTGATGGTGTCACAGACCCTGGGGTATTTCGAGGCTTCTTAATGGCGGAATTAGTGGGTGTACTATTTGGACCGGGAGAAATGCCACGTTTGTTTGTTAATGGGGTGGACGGTCCGGGCCCCGATATAACTGGGGAACGGGAGGCAGGACTAGTTGATGAGGGGGTCGTAACAGATGGGAGAGGAGGGGAGGATGGTGGATGCGGGGGACTCGGTGTGAGTGTCGTCAGATCCACTACCGGTTGTCCACGGTTTGACCCAGTGGTATGTTGTGTCGGTGTAGACCCCCGAGATTCTGATGATCGTCGTTCAGAGGAGAGCGTTGGTATACGGCTTGATGAACTATTCCGTCGTGATTTAGATCTTCGAGATGGAGTTGCCGTTGGTGTAGTCATGGCTGCAGGTATGGAATATAATGGTGTAGGTGTTGCATGTTGTTGTGTTGGCGTGTCACTTCTCGCACCGTCATACCCATTCCCGTCGACATAGCTATCTTCATATTCATACGAAGATGGGGCCGTGGTGGGACTCTGGGGCGGTAATGACTCCGTAAACGTTCTTGGGGATCCGGCACTAGCGGCAGTGGTAGTAGTAATATCCCCAACCCCAGGAAGGAAACCGTAGTCTGCGTTATGGTTCGTATATCGATAATTTTGGTGGTGATTATGCGTCGATATTGACCCCATGTCCGATCCTTCTCCATCCAGATCCGTAAGGGGATCCTCATCCAACACACGACCAATCTGATATGCGCGTTCCTCGTCCAAGTATAAGCTTCCCCTTTCACGCATACCGCCCATACCGAATTGAAATCCGGCTCCTCCAGCCACACTGTCTGCGCGTTTACGCATCCGATGCGAGTTGATGCTCGTATTTTCCTCGAGCGCTAATAGTGCAGCTTTGCGGCTCGCAATGGCTTTCCGTTTGTTGTTTATCGCATGTCCGTAATTTGCGATCTCCAACATCTCCTGCCTACGTCCGACACGTAGTTCACCGACACCACCATTCCGAGACACTTCCCCGCGGTACCAATGTTCAAAGGGTCGTTCCTCAGAGTCAACAGAGGTACGAGAAGCAGCCGTGATACTAGGCTCAAAGTGTCTCGAACCGAGTTCATCCACGTGAATATTATATATGGATGAAGAAGAAGACGCGGCGGTATTGAAAGGTGGTGGTTCGTTGATGATGCGAGAGGGCTGACTCGGGCCCAGGTTGGCTTGGGAAGAGGCAGAAGTCGGGAAGTTATATGTAAAACCTTGGTGGGGGGTTTGCATGGGTGTTGGTGTAGTAGAGTGGCTGGTTCCATTGCCGTTGAGATATGACATAGGAGGGGTATTTGCGGAGGGGGGACTGCGAGATGCGATAGGTATACGAGTGGGTTTAGTTTCTGGAAGGCGCGGGGAGCGGGAGGGGGTAGTAACGTTATTGTTTCCAGACCTGACGCTGTTTGTTCTGGTTGCGTTCGTATCTATCGCATAAGGTTGTGAGTACGTTCTTGACCGGTGAAATGAAGTGGTCGCAACGGGTGTTCGTGAAGACTGGACCCCATTGACACGAATAGATGTATTGGGTGTGGCTGGATGATCAGGTGGGTGATACTGGTAGCCAGGTCGTGGTCTCTGGGTACTGCTACCCGTTTGCTGGTAAGATGCATTCTGCTGGACCTGCAGAGAGGTTGAGTCGGCAAATGCAGCAGCAGAAGAGGCGAATGCGGAGATGGGGCCGTCGTCGGCGTTGGATGACATAGAGATGGCGGACATGCGACGGGCGAGATTTCTGCTCTCAGTCTCAAGACCTGCGTAGCGATTACTTTTGGGAGTTTTCTGACAGATGGCCGCAGGCGGACTCACGTTTGCGCAGGGCTGGTACGACCTCCTCGTCCCATGAAGGTCTTGGCAGCCGTGCTGACTGAGTGAGCGCCATGTACAGTATAGTTCAGCTAGTACACCAAGTGACTAGTATGGGACTCAGTAGAGAAGGGGTATAAGCCCAGAAAGCGGGAAAGGGGAAGGGACGGGGCAAAAGAAGAATCTGGTGAGGAAAAGACCAGGCAAATATTTGGAATGCCTTCGTGCGAACCGAACCCTCCCCTTTTGGCGTCTCAACAATATCACGTCCCCGCACGTTCTCCTGCTCGAGAAACACGCACACTCTCCTTGTCCAGCGACGGTGATGTGTTTTTGAGTACCGTTGGATGATCATTCTCAATGATGATTTTCAACCAGGACATTCAGGGAAGCGAACAACCCCGAGGGGCAAATACCGGCAACTTTTTTCTGAGCCGATCCAAGAAACTTTTAGAGGCTTATACGAGTATTCCGAAGTCCTTGTATCTACCCGTGAGGATTCCACGCCGTGGGTAGGTTCTTCATGCGCCTCAGTCGATTGCGACGGAATGGTGGCTCTATTACGGCATCTGTTAGCGTAATTCACAATTCCAGTACGTCCTTCGTGCTTATGCCCGCCTTTGTATTCTTATGGATGCAAACATGTATCAGAACTCGCTCCAGGACGCATCGGTCGACTCCAAGTTTATTTGACACGTCGGAGATCCACTGACAAGTTACTCGGCAGTCGGAGCGGCCGTTGTCGTCCGTTGTCGTATGGATTTGTTCTCAGAATCTCCGGGCTAGCACGACGCTCGGGCATGTAGGTGATCTTGATAGTTCTGGTGGCAATCTCAAATTCTAGCGCGTTTTTTTTCGATTCTACTTCAAGAGACCTGGCGACGGGCGTTGCGTAAGAATAGAACTTGGAAGAGATAAGATAACTAAGGCCATAGCCAAACTGCAACAAATATTGATTTTTTGAATTCATTCAGTGCGCACAAATACCGCTCTCTCACCTCGCATCCCACCC
>QFDT01001133.1:0-36160 GCA_003315915.1 Macrolepiota dolichaula
GACCTTGCACGATTCATTGTAGGGTAACTGTGTGGTCACAGAGCATAAAAAGGGGGTAATGTTATATTTTCTTGGGGCTATCGTGTACTATAATATCCATCCATTCCTATCATCGCCCTGCTTGTCAAGGACCTGTCTCTCTTCTGCTACTTCTCATTCTGCAATCACTCCACTGTTTACTCAGCGACGACGTCACACTTACTCAGCCACCATTATAGACTCTCCAGTAGGAATACCCCAGTAGTATATATACACCTAGGTACTCTGTTGTATTCCTTACGCTTTACCAACTCATTGATTCCCCTTCTCTACTCTCTCATCACCCTCAAGTCTTCATCACTTGTTGTAACCTGAGTTGATCACTTAGGAAGGTCGTAACAACTTATGACTCGTATATACAGTAGTACACAGACAGCCTCTGGACTTGCATAAATAGGCATAGATTACAGGATCAAAAACTTCAAGTTTTTGATTCTCTTCTGTTGTAACTTAACTGTTACCTGTTTAATCCAAGATTGGTCGATCTTAACTTCTAATCCTCTGAAGTTAAGGACCCATAGCTGTGACACTTCAACGCTATCGGTTGCTGGCTATACTTTGGTATCGTCACTTCACCAATTCACCTATTAGCAGGCTGGTTAAGGATTTTGATCCTTAATTAGCTAGGTGCCTCCTAACTTAGGTCTAGGAGCCCGCTGAACCATAACACCTTTCACCAACCAGCAGCAGAGACAGAATAGAAGCTTGTCTTGATCTCCATCTGTTCCTGCAGTCACTCAAGGCCCATCTCACAAGAACATCCTCATTCTGTTTACATCACTTCTCTGCAACAAGATGGTTCCTTTCAATCCTAAGATAGTCAACTCAATAAACTAGAGACTTACACATCATCAATCACAGTTAAGGGTTAACTCTATGAAGAAGATGTTAAAGACACTTTGGTTGAATACCAATGGTGTGGCAACAGAGGAAGATTTGCACATCATTCAAGTGTGGATGAGGAAGGAGTTGCCAGAGATCACGGATGAGGTCTATGAGGACTTGGTGCCTCAATTGCCTCAATTCAAATCATTTATCAGGTTGGAGAACCTGCCTTATCTGGGGAAAAATGGTATGCCAAACACCTCCGCTGATATTGCCAATGTTCTATACAGATTACCCATTGCCCCTTATCTTGACAGACTTGCTGGTACACCACAATTCACCAGGATTTTGCCCCATTCCTCCCTTGCCGCACTATACATGGACTTCTGGGATTCCCAAGGAGGAGCTAAAGCACGTCTCCTCATCAATCGCACGATCAACTTCCAGGTTTGTACATGTACATTCAGAGCAGTGAACCAACATACAGCTGTTCCCTTTTGCCAAAAGTGTTCTTCATGGGGATACACAACATTTGCTTGCTGCCATTGCAACCCTTGTTGTGCTATTTGCAGAGGCCCTCATGAGAAGAAGTTCCACCGGCAACTAGCTTGGTGCTGCAGAGCCAAGACTGTCAGCCCCAAAGAAACATGGTGCCCCACCACTCCTGCAGGCCAACCCTGCCCTCACATCAACCAATTCCAATGCTTGAACTGCAATTCAGATCAATATCACACCAATAGCAAGAAGTGTTCATTCTTCTGCAATTGCTACAACAACAACTGGCATAAGTGCAAAGCCGACAACATCCAAGCCAAACAGGAGCAACTCAACTTCAACACGGAACATGTCTATGCATAGAGATGCCCAACCCAACACAAAGCCTGATTGCCAATCCCCAAAAGGGAGTAGCAAGGACTCTAAATGTATCAAGGACTGGATTCTCTCTTCCATTCATTTTCACTTTCAGAACATAGCTAAATCTTGGTCTCTGACAGAGACTTAACTAAATTCCCCTGACCTTGCACACATTCACATTCTTTGCTTACAAGAACCTCCTTTTAAGTTCATTTGTAACATGCCATTGACAGACCTTCCTGATGGGAAGGAGATGCATGGATTTTCTATTCACAAAGATTGGATTTCTATTCACTCTGGTATTCCAAATCCACAAACACTCACATACATGAGATTGTCATTGTTTTCCCTTATTCCCAAGATTCATCCAGACATCATTTCATTTACAGATTTCCAACTTATTCCTCTTTCATCTCTGAACCATTTTTACTTTCTCAACTGCTACTTTGATGCTAATGGCGCCTCTCAAGTTTTATTTAACGCCCATTTGGAGTGTCTAATGAAACTTAATATTATAGTTGCTGGCAGCAACTTCAACCTTCAATTGCCTAAGTGGGATCCAAACCAAATGTTTCACAATTCTAGAGCTGATGAACTCATTGACACTATGTCCTCTCTCTCTTTAACTAGATCCCCCCCCACTAACCCTGGTCCAACTCACTTCCCATTTGACCGCACCAAAAGGTCCACTGTCATCAATCTTGTCTTCGCACAATTTCACAACAACACAATTGTCAACCACACAATTGCAAATGACTTTCACATCTCATCTGATCATGCACCGTTGTGGATCAAAGTCAAGATAAAACCAGTTATGCCTGTCATAAAGAAAATGGGTATAGCCAAGGACTCAAAGGAAGAACGTAAGTTCCTGGATCAAATTCAGATGTTTCTAGAAAGACCCCCACCAACATTTGACTCCAAAATGACCATGGAGGAATATGCGGCAGATTTAAAGACACAAGTGGAAGATGTGAGGAAGGAAAATGCAAAGGAGATGAGAATCACTTTGTGCTCTAAACCATGGTGGATGGAGGAATGCAGAGAAACCCTGGATAGGTATAAGGAGAGGAGGTGTAAGGTGAGGTGGATGAGTTTTAGGAGGGCATGTAGGAAGGCAAAGAGGGAGTTCTTTGATGAGAAGATCCAGGAAATTTCAATCAACAAACAGCGACCTTGGGACCTTATGAGCTGGGCCAAAGATCACAATCTACCTCCAGTTCAATCCATCCTATACAAGAACCAACCATGCAACAACCTCAACCAACTATGGATGGGACTTGACGGTACCTACAATTCAGCCGCTAACCACCCAGTAGATTTGGACACAGTGCTACACCTACCATCCCAACCAACATGTGCATGGGACCCAATTTCAACACATGAGCTTGAAGATGCACTAAACCCATGCTCCAATACATCATCCCCCAGCCCAGACCATTTGTCTTGGTGTCACCATAAAACCATCTTTATGTCAGCCCCAGCGCTCAACAACATGTGCACTTTTGCCAACAGATGCATCACCAACTCTATATGGCCATCCTATTTCAAAGAGTCTACCTTGGTAATTATTCCAAAACCAGGTAAACCTCACTACACCACCCCCAAGATGTTCCAGCTGATCATTCTCCTCAACACTCTTGGGAAACTAATTGAAAAGGTGATCTTGACATGCATGCAGTTTGACACATCCCAACTTAATCTTGTACACACCCTCCAATTTGGTGGAATTATTCAAAGATCCACTGAAGATGCAGGGGTATACCTTACACACAAAGTTTGCAAAGGTTGGAAGCAGGGACTCAAAATGAGTATCCTTGCTTTCAATGTTGCACAATTCTTCCCTTCAGTTAATCCCTTCTCACCCAAATTCTGGACAGACATGACTTTCCTTCATGTCTAGTTTCCTTTTTCTCTGACTACCTTTTGAACTGTTTCACTTCATATTTGTGGAATTTCTATTCTTCTCCCAAATTCCTAGCTTCCATTGGTGTCAGCCAAGGTTTTGCTCTATCCCCAATTCTCACTTCCCTTTTCCTCTCTTCTTTCATGTATCACTTTGCTACAGACCCCCATTGTAAAATACTTTCTTTTGTGGACAATGGTTTCATTATTGTACAATTGGACAGTTTTGTTATTAACTCATCTCTACTTTCACAGGTCTACTCCTCCTGTTCCTCCTTTATCACTTCCATGGGCCTTGTTTTTGAACATGATAAGAGCAAGATCTTCCACTTTTCTAATCAACCTTGGGCTGAATCCAAACCTGACGTAACGCTCAAACATGCAGATGGCATGACTTTAACACTTGCACCAGAGCGCTTCATCCAGTACCTCAGTTTCTATTTTGACTGAGCACTCACCTTCAAAGAACATGTGCACTATTACACAACAAAGTCATTATCCACCATCAAGTGTTTACATATGCTTGGAAACTCAGTACAAGGCTTACTTCCTACCCAAAAACATCTTCTATACAGGACATGTGTTGTGTTATGGTCTTGACAATGAACCCCCTACATTGGTTATACAAGTGGTGCCTCAAACTCCTCAATATTCTGGACTATGAAGAAGTACCAGGCCAATCTACCTCTCCACATGGAACCCCTCTGCCCCCTCGGTACAAGTCCCAGTACCTCAACCACCACCTTTGCCAGGTATGGGATAATTCACCATTCATCCATATCTATTGGCATGGACTCTACAAGACTACGATTGCTCAGCCTGCACTTACTGGAGCCGACAACTACGGATGGAGGCAGATTGTTGGAGATACATTCTTCACCCACCTGTACCTGATGGGCCAACCCTACAACCTCCGCCAGACCAACTCCCCTGTCAATTTCTCTATCAGCTACTTTTCCACATTGTCATTGCCTTTGGATCAAGAGAACTCCAATAGTACAGATTCTGTAGATCCATCGTCTTCCATTTCACAATGAGCTTCCATTCCCAGAATGCCATCTCGTTCCAACGTCCCTTCTGATCCCATCAGTAGTGTTTCATCTTAATTAGCAATGGACAAAATAATAAAGACAGAAGTATCTCAAACTGTATAAATAATGGACTCTTCTGTAGTTGAAGCTTCAGCTTCAACCTCTCTCATTTGTCTCCCTCTTTACTCTTGTCCTATCTCTCTCTCTCGAATACAACCTTATCGTTGCATTCCCTCAAGTGAACTTAGCATTCTCCTGTCTGTCAACAGCAGGAGATATTAGTCTCTGTTCAGTACTCCAGGACAACCCAGTGTTGTCAGCCAAAGGTGATTGTTGAAGTGATCCTTCAGTGTTGACTAGCCTAGCGGCCATCCTTGTGGTGCCCTCTAGGTGGACCATAACATGTTGTCCCCATGATGACATACAGTAGCATCCAAATGTATTGCATGTTCACGTGATCCCGTGATCTCATCTTTGTCATATCAGTAGATTGATGTTTGAGGTAAAAAAAACAGTTGTGTTGGGTCCCCATGGATGTGTGTAATCATATTATGTGTGATATATGAGTTTACATTGAGCCGAAAATATATAAATTATGTATGAATGCAGCATGAGATGTGCATTTCTTTTGAGCATGTGGTCTGCTTTGTGCTGTGAGGTTTATAAATCAGGCAGGGAGAAGGGGATATCTCATCTCTTGGTCTATTTCACTTCTCTACATTATGGTCTACACCTCACCCTCAAAGGTGTCTTGAATTGTTGAGCTCTGCTTCCTTGGATTCACTCACAAAAATATTGCTGCTAGAACCAGCATTCATCATACTACTGTGGCTCATCTACTTGAGAGATTCAATGGATCTTTGGATCCTTACTTTGTCAGACCCAAGACAGGACGCCCTCAAAAGCTAAATGACCACAATATTCAAGTAGGAGCATGTATGCTTGCTCGAGGTGAGGTCTCCAATGCAACTAAATTGGCACAAACAGCCTTTCCAGATGTATCTTGTCAGACTGTTGCATGCTAATGTGCTAGCTAGGTAGTAGAAGTGAAATCAATACAAAATCACTATAAGTCGTAATGGGTCACTAAGTTCACCACTACTAACTGCTAGTGCTTGCAAACGAGTTTTGAAGGGGAGATAATCAAATAGGTAGATAGAGGTGGAGGGTGGTACTAGCTAGCGAGATGTCTCACTAGTGGTTTTGGTAGCTAGCAAGTGTGAGCTCACTAACGGGGTGGTTGCTATATGACAATGGATAAGGTTGTTTAATTGAAATATAACTTTGAATCCTAAATGATGGCTACGTCACTACAGATACCAAAATAAAGGATTTGCAAGGATAGTTAACAGGCCAGTAGCTAGCTGCTCTGTGTTTATACCCTCCCAATCTAGTGAATGTACTGACTTGTACTCTCTTGATACAAGATGTGATAAGAGCGCTAGTGATTGTTCATCAATCAACTTGCTATATCCAATCTATAGGAATTCTTGTTAATCTAATCTCACTTCCTTAGTCTGAGGTCTCTATTGACCAAAGCTAAATCTTGATTCACACTAGACAAGTCACTTAATAAATCACTTATATATGATCTATCACTAGACAAGCTGGCAAGATTGCTTGGTTAACACGCTTGCTAGTGAGGGGTATTTATACATTGCAAGACTAACTAGATTACAAATAGAGAAACAGTAAAAGATTGGATTATTGGACTGGCAGGACTCTGCTAGCTACCCCACAACCTGGGTTGAGGGTTCACTAGGCCAATTGGAGGCCTACCTAGTTATCCCTGATGGGTGTCCGTATGGACAGTGCTCTCACAAGCTATAGTACCTAGCTACATCCATTGGTAGCTAGGGTCGGTAGCATATGACGTCAGGCCATCATGTGTGCCTAATTATTATTTTTATTCCAACGTGTGGCTGACTGCTATCAAGCGATCAATAACTAGCTGGCTCCTTGCTATTGGCACTCAGCATGGCTTTTTGGTGCCTTGCAAGCTATCAAGCTCGCGAGATATCTCCTCGCTAGCCGGTTCTTCTGCCATGTGTCTTGGTTTGATTCTGGGGGGTTAACTAGCGCGGCTGTGCACTGACTAATTACTGGGCTCAAGCCGTAGCTAGAGTGCTATATTGCAAACCAATCTTAAAGAGTTGTTTTATTCTAAATGGACTGATGTCGCTAACCGTTTTGAGTGAATAGGGTTGCGTTGCTAGACCTCAGGGCTCATTTGCCTTAGTGATCCGTTGATCTACTGATCCGGGGCACTATTGATAGTTGTAGCAAGACACTTTGAACGTGCTAGCAAGGCTCCGCTCACTAGATGGACCTGTAGCTAAGGGTATGTTCATCCAAAGCTAATAGTATTACTCCTCAATACCATATGCTTTTCCAGTAAAGGGTACTAATGACCAGTCTCTCTAGTGAAGTTCATAGCTAGGTACTATATCACTCCTAGCAAGGGTTCCTTGAGGTTACTAATGGCCTAGCTTGTTATGAACATTATTTTTGATTCTTTCGACGTCCTCACAGACATGATGGTAGTCGACGCGCAATGGGAAGACTGGGAGCTTCATGAAGAAGAAGAGCTTAACTTGGAATGAACGGACAAATAACTCCGGCATAGGAGAACAGCTAAGTTTAGAGACCTTGGACTCTTTGGAGCACAGACTCCCGCTTTCCCTTTCCTTCCATTCTTCTTCCATCGTACTATGTTTAGTTACGGACTTCCGTTGTTTCCTACCCTATGTTTAGATATGGACTTCCGCTCCCCTCTCTCCTTTTGACGAACATCCACCTCTTCCATAGCTTGTACAATACACGATAAATAGCAGCTTGTAAGTAGGTAGATCCCCAATTCGAATCTTAGCGTTGTTGCTACTAGAGAGCGTTCTTCTCTCGCTACTAGTGTTGAGTTCTTCGAGCCCTAACAAGGCAAGAACTACCTGGTGTTCTCCCTTCCTCCCTTGACGATTGTCTAAGGTACTTGACATCGTCTCAGGCTGTGACTTCAAGTCTGGCAGACTTGTCGCTCTTGCCATATCTTATCTGCTGTTCTATCCGACCACAGCAAGGTCCTACGAAGAGGACCAGAAGTGTTGGATCCGTTGGGAGATCTAGCTAGCCTCGTAACGTCCAGTACGGGATTAACGTGCACTGCTGGACAAGAGCTCTGGCGAAATCCTAACATAGCTAGTGATATTCCTAGCTCCTGTAATGGATTTATGATTCCGCACAAGAAGGACTCTCACCGATCCATGGCCGGCTGCTGCAAAGGTAACGCTTTGGCACGCCCCCCTATCCCTCCTACCCCCGCGGGCGTGGCTTGTCCCCACGTCTCCTCATGTCTCAACTGCAGCGCCAAACACGCTGCGGACGATAAACGGTGCCCGTTCTGGTGCCATCGCTACGATTGCGATTGGATCCGCGGTCGGTACGCATGGGAAGCGGCAAGCAAGAGGGCCTCTGCCCCTTCCCGAACTCGGTCCGGTACTCCTGGACAATCCACTCCCGTGCCCTGCGTGCCTCGCCGCACGCGTCCTGTCCCTCCCCCCGCCCCTANNNNCACCCCTATCCCCGAGGAGTTAGAAGATGATGATTCGCTGAGTGGTGTGTTTGGCGACGACGACGACGCCCTGAGCTACGCAGGGTAAATTTCCACTCTTTTTGATGAGGTTTCTCTTCCGGCGCATAACCTTTTTGGCGCTGGTTGTTCATTTTTGTTCTTGCTTGTCTCATTTTGATTTTCTCTGTGGCTGGGCTCATTCTTACTCCACATGCCGTGTTGAGGCGTGTTTCCTTCACTCTTAACTTACACTGTAGTGTATGTACTTTCTCGGACTTTTAGGCTCCGGCCACCCTTGGGACTGCTATCGTGCGCCCATTTGTTGTACTTAGTCTACAACAATAAACTTGGATTTTAAAAAAAAAAAAAAAAAAAAAAAGGATTTATGATTGAAATCATTTTGGCTGTAACAATGCACCCTAAAGGAGCATGGACTGATTTGTTGTGTTCGGAGATCCAGGCCCTATATATCTCCAGCCAATCAGAAGAAGAGACTTACATGGGCACTTCAGCACAAGGGGTAGACTGTTGATGATTGGAAGAAGGTCATTTTTTCAGATGAGTCAAAATTCCTTCTGTTCAAATCTGATGGCCGTCAATATGCCTGGATAAAGCCTGGGCAGGCCTTAGATCCTCAATTTACGAAGAAAAACATCAAACATGGCGCGGGAAATGTGATGGTGTGGGGATGCATCACAGCATCAGGGGTAGGAAGGATTCATAGGGTCGAGGGCATCATGTGTGGGCCCAATTATGTCAAAATCTTACAGGAGTCCTATCTTGGAACTCTAAAGGACCATAGGATGAGGGTTTCTGGTCCTAGTGCCCCAATTTTTCAGCAGGACAATGATCCCAAGCACTGTAGCAAGGTTGCCACCACATTTTTCACCAAAAAACATGTCCATAAATTGGACTGGCCACCATCCAGTCCTGATCTCAACATCATTGAACATGTATGGGATCAATTGGATTATCTTGTACATGCTCATGAGGTCCTACCTCAAAATCGGGAGAAGCTGTGGGAGATTTTGCAGGAGGAGTGGAAGAATATCTCCCAGGACTCATTGGACTACCTTTTTGAGAGCATGCCATGTTGGGTGCAAGCTGTCATTAATGCCAAGGGTGGAAACACTCGGTATTGACTCAATTTCTGGTGAGTTCATTCATTTTTTGTTCATGAGCTACTTATCTTATCATTATATATGCTGTGCTCAAAAGAAATGCATGTCACATTTCTGTTTGCACCTGGCATCTCATTTCCACTTGTTAATTTCACAAGAAATTGTTACATTATATGTTTTATATACTTGCATAACTATCTACTCATGTAATTCTTGCACAAAATGGATATGATTTTGTTTGTACAGGGGGCTGAGATCATGGGATTATGTGAACGCGCAATACATTTGGACACTACTGTATGGCCTCAAACTATGGTATTACAGTGGCACTTGTAACAAGGCACTTATTGATAACCTCAACAAGACTCAGTGGTTGGCTTCCATATGGATCACCAGTGCCTTCTGCACCACTCCCTGAGGCGCCGCTGAATCAATAGTGGGCCTCATTCCCCTCCAATACCATCTCAAAAAACTCACCAAACAATGTGGTATATGCTTCCACACCCTCCCACATAACCACCCTCTCCATATTCTCACACACAATGAAGAACTTGCCACTTTGAAATTCAATTCCCCTGCCCTTGACTTCATGTGCAAGAGCGTAGAAGTCACTGACAATTTCAAATGCTTGGACCCCCAAGCTAGACCTGGTAACAGAGTAGTTGATCATTTCTCTTCTTCTTCTCAAAGTATTTTCAAACACTGTCCACGTGCATGTGATGACAACCCACAAGCTGTACACTGACACCTCTCAGAGGCTAGCAAGGCTTGTAACAGTGCGCTTCTTTCTTCTTCTTCCCTCCTTCCCTCTATGGATGGCTCTTGTCCAGTTTATCCTAATAGTGGTATGTACAGTAATGGTTTTAACCCTTATTCCCTTTCTGCCACCTTGGCTTTTCTCCTTTTTGACTCTTCTCTCTCTTCTCCTATCAAATCCTCTGTTGTTTCATGCGGCAATGTATTGTCTTTGGACGCTGAATTGTATGCTCTCAGAATTGGTTTCTTTTCTGCCTTTTCCTTTTCTTCTGATATTGCACACTTGTCTCAATGTAATATTACTCATATCTCTGTCTTCACTGACTCTCTTTCCTGCACTAAACATTTGTTTGACTACAGTGCTCATAGTGCACATCAAGATACCCTTGCTATTGCCAAACCCCTTCATCAGTGGCTCTCCCTATCTCCATCTCACCATCTTACATTTTGGGATATCCCGTCGTCCTCCAAATGGTCAATCCAACATGCCACTCACAAGTTAGCAAAATCCCTCCAAATCCCATGCATACCTAGCATGGCTCAACACTCACTCGGATTCATTCACAAAGCATGGACCAACCAATATATCTGGTTGTGGCAGCACCATTATACTAACAACAACACTAAATACTGAGAGAACAATTTCCTTGACCTACAAGATGTGAGTAACAACCCTGTCCTCCCTATGTACACACATGGTAGCTCGTGGCTCACTCAAGACATGATGCCATCCCTAGCCACATGACTAACACGCTGCATCATGAACCATGCACCTATTGGAACCTACCAACAGTACTTTTTCCCAGACGCCCCAGTCGCATGTCCATGCAGTCATCCACTGGAAACTCATGATCACATTATCCAAGATTGTCTGCGGTACAAGTGGCTATATTCAAATGGGTGCTATAACAACTTAGCATGGCTCATTAATTTTTTGGACAAAAATCCACTTGCATTTGTATTTCCCCCAGATGGAGATGACCCTCAATGGAGAGAAGTAATTTGTAACCAAGCCCTGAGGAGTAGGGAACGGCAACAAAATTATGTCAAAGATGTGCACTAAAAGCTCTGGATATTGACTTATGGTTAGTATTTCTTCTAACTCTCTTTATTCTATGGTAGACATTATAAGGGAATAGCAAACCCTTTTTTTGCCCCTTCCCCACTCCTGGATTTGCTTCTTCTTCTCTGTCATTTCTGTTTGTTAGCCTTTGCATTGTTATTGTGACTGCTACCACTTCTCAACTTCAAATTCCATATGTACCTAAAAGTTCGTACCCGTCGCTTTGCCTTATCTTGCTTCACTTAATTCGGCTTGCTCCTTGTAGTTTGTCATCTATCTTGGTCTCTGGTTTTCTTATGTCTTGGTACTTGGGACTGCTATTGCACACCCGTTTGTATGTAGCTAGTCTATTATACAATAAACTTGGATTTAAAAAAAAAAAAAAACACCTGCCTGGAAGCTCTGCACATCACTCAAGTTCAGGAGACAACCCCTTTGTCATTACATTGAGAAGACCTTTGTCTTGCTTGACTCCACTTGGTGCTTATCTTGTTCTCTAGTCTGGGACTACAGATTGACTGGTAGTACTGCTGAGGTGACTTCTCAGTAGCCCATCTTCTGGCACAGCTTTAAACTAGGTCCAAGCATAACAGTATACTCAAGCTCAAAACCCCTTCTCTGCTTTTTTCTCTCTTTGCCCTCCATCCTGAAAAGATAACTTCAGTGGACAACCTTTGTCCTGAAAGATAACCTCAGTGGATAACCCTCTCTATTTTTCCTATTGCCAAAATTGCTTCTCTAATTCCTCCCTCAGCTCCTCCTATCAGGTGCACTACATCTGGACCTTACAACTGAACCCACATTCCCAGATTCCGCCCTCCTTCTGACAAACAAGTCTCTTAATATACTGCCATCTACAAAAAAGCCCTCAACAATCTTGCCTTTTGAGAACAACTACACAGCTATATATCCAGTGTTGACAAAGCAGCATTAGCACTAGTCATGCTCTCGCCACATGTCACATCACGTGACAGCATAAGCGCCGTCACGGGCGCTCGGACCGGATCATTGACTCTGATCATACGTTGATCATCGAAGCATTGATCACATGAGGCTGTGCGGAATGATACCAGCACGCTTCCATTATGCTATCTATTATTAGTTCAATAGAATAGCTGACAGTTCTCCGATTGCATTCATCTGCATCCGTCGATGTGCTTGTCAGCGTAGTATGCGTAGTGTAGTTACCCTACACCCTCTATGGTATATAAGGACTCTTAGATAGCCCAATTATGATAACTTTCTCTGCTCTCTAACTCGCTCTCACAAGCAACTCTATAAGTTTTACCAAGCTTACCACCGTCTCATATTAGCAAGGCAAGTGTTTTACCTATCGTACACTACCATGCGTACTCGTCGTACGCTTTGCTTTCAACAGGTTATGGGCCCCGGTTAGCCTGTACAATATGTGAACCCGCATGTGCGCGTCCAGCCTTTGGCTCACGCTGCACTGTGATCCCCACACGTCGAGGGTACACCGAATAGCCTTGTTGACACAGTGATGATCGTCCTTCGGGCTCGGATCAGACAAGTTCACCTGTCCCCAATTCGCTTACCCTTGGTCGTACGACACCGGCGGTTCATAGCTCGTTGGAAGCGTTCATTCGCTCACAACTTGATGCTTACAAACCTTGCTTTATGCAGATCACAATGGCCTCAACCATCATCGCCAACCTCCCCATCCTCAATGGCGCCATCGACTACGACGAGTGGCAATACGACGTCGGAGGATACCTCGACCGCCTCACCATGACCTGCCCCAACTTGGGAATGGTCACCCTTGGAGCTGTGATGCGTGGCACAATTACACGCCACCCCGATCCCACTCCCGCCGTTCCGGCTGTCGGAAACACTCCCGCAGTCGCCGCTGGCCCCGCGCTCACACCAGCACAGGTAGCCATGCAGAACGAGTGGGACATGGTTGATCGGAACGCCATTTCGGCGATCACACAACAGCTCAGGAAGGAGATCCGCAGACACTCCTTTGACACGAGTCGAGAACTCTGGGAAAATCTCAGGATCCGTTTTGGTGGCTTTACAGTCACCTCCGTCTTCCAAAACATCGCTTGGTTACAAGACTTCCACTTCTCCGGCACAGCTGATCCCACGACGGAGATCGCCGCCTGGGTCAACAAGATTAACGCGCTGTCTGCGAATAATCTTGACATTGACGAAGCGGTCCAAGCGTGCTGGCTCATCCAGCGGATCCCACCTGCATGGGATCATGTTAAGCAACGGTTGACCTTTGAGTATTCCCAATCCGTCCAATCCCTCACTATAGGGATCGTCGCCGCCGCCGTCCGTCAGGCTTATGACAATGCGCAACAAGCGCATGCCAACGCCGCCCGCTTCTCAGGGGTCTGTAATCACGGACAAAACCCCAACTGGAACCACCAACAAGGCGGTAATAATAATAATTCTGGAGGAGGCTGCCAACAGCAAGGGCAGCCACGTTCGCAGCAGCAGGGGAACAACAATCCGTGCCCTCCGGTGCAGCCCCAGCAACAGCAGAACCAGCAACCGCAGCCCCAGAATAACCAGCCTGGTCAAAATGAGGACCAGAAGAAGCGTGGCCGCCGCGGCGGAAGGAAGAAGAAGGCAGCGATTGCTGCAGCAGCAGCTACCGGCCCGGGCGCACCACCAGGTGCCGACCCTTTTGTCCAGCCGGGACACAGCTCGATTGCTCCAGTCGCGAATGCTGCGACTGTATCTTCTTCAGCCTTCGCCATGATTGCCGAAACCTCCGCTCCCCCTTCCACTCGTACCCTTCTCGCTCGAATGAGCGAGGCCGAATCCTCTCCGGCTGTGTTCACCGCAACCGACTCTGCATGGGAGATGCCGCCTGAAGGGCATCTGCGAGGAAAGACGGCCTATCAGCAGGCCAAGCGTCACGCTGTAAAGTGCTATGCGAAGAGGATGGGACAGAGGCTTGAGAGAGATACCTCGCCCCCCCAAGATGGGTTCAACACCGCCTTCTGGCAGTCGACGTCCCCTTGTCCTCCTTCACCCCTCATCACTCCTATGGAGTTGGATGACGACGCCGTCTCACTGGGTACTCCGTACGGGAGCGACTCATATTCGTATGTACCACCCATTTCTATCTCAGGTAAACTCATCTAACATATGTTCTCAGTCTCGGGTGTCGCACGCCCTCTCCTCCTCCCATGTGCGACTAGAGCGCCAGGCGGTTATGTCGGAGATAATGGACTTTATGACGAACTATGTAGATTACGAGAATGATTGTACTGCTCCGCTGGCCTTGATGGCCAAACATGAATCAGTTCCCCCCACGTCGAGTTCAGAACCTGAGAGTCTGAAATGTGAGATTGCATCGTGCACAGACTGCACTGCAATGGAAGCGTCCTATGGAAACGGGATGGATGCTCTATGGCTGTTGGATTCTGGTGCCTCGCGGCACTTCACGCCATATTTAGACGACTTTACGCAGTTAGACCAATCGGTCGAATATGGATTTGTAACAACTGCATCCGAAAGGCTCCCCATCAAGGGTCGAGGTACTGTCGTTGTGCAGCATCATGTGAACGGGAAAAAGAAGATAAGCCGCATTTGGCCAGTCTACTACGTTCCCAAGTTTGTATCACGGCTCCTTTCGCTCGGCACATTCTTAGCCGAAGGCTTGAAAGTTGAAGCCACTCAAAGAAGGACGAACCTCTTTACGCCTCGAGGCAATGGTTACATGGAAGCCATTCCCCGCCAACCTGGTGGAACTATCCATTATGTACATACACGTGTCATGAATAATCGCGCATATGGAATGTCTGTAACCCTTGATGCCTCGACCTATGATCTCTGGCACCGTCGACTCGGACATCCGTCACACGACGTCCTCCAAAAAGTCCGAGACCACACACGTGGCGTTGCACCCTTTACTCCCAGGGGTACCAATGTTTGTGAGGGGTGCGCTCTTGGTAAGCAGCACCAGAAACGTTTTCCGCCCGTCAAATCGACCGCGAAACGTTATCTTGAGGTCATACACTCAGACCTCATGGAGTTTCCCACCCTTTCGTACCACAAGTACAAGTGGGTGATAACCTTCGTTGATGAATATACCGGCCATGCGATTATAGCGTTCCTCCGCCACAAATCGGAAGCATTAATTGCTTTTGCAAACTTCACGGCAACCGCCGAGAATGCATATGGCAAGGTTAAACGCCTTCACACCGATAATGGAGGCGAATATTCATCTGAGGCGTTCAAGAAATTCCTCTCACAACAAGGTATCGAACATATGACATCTGCCCCCCACATTCATCAGCAGAACGGTCGTGCGGAGCGGTTTAACCGCACTATACGCGAAAAGAGCGAAGCAATGCGATTACACGCAAATTTCCCTGAATCTTATTGGGAATTCGCCGTCCAAACCACGGTATATTTATATAATTGCACACCGATGCGCCGATTAAATTGGCAGACGCCCCAGGAAGTCAGGACCGGAGTTAAACCGGATCTGCAACGACTCAAAGTGTTTGGCTGTGGTGCTTTTGTGTTCATGCCACCCGAGAAGCAAAAGTCTAAACTTAGCCTGCACTCAGAACCGATGCTTTTCATTGGTTACAGTGGCAACGCCAATTATAAATTCATGCGTCACACAGAAGGTAATGTGATCTTTGAATCACCCACTGCCATTTTCGACGAGGATTGGTTCCCTAAGAAGCCAGTAGATGCGACCCGCCGTAAAGAGGCAATAGAGCATGGCAGTATTCCACGTCTTCCTCCGTCATTACACAATGATGATGGAAATAGTTCCAACAACGACCCTCCCCCACCACCGGAATTCCCCGCTACTGGTGCAGTGCCGTTGAACATCCCTGTTCCGCCTGTGCCTCAGCCTCCAGCACATCCTAATGCTCCCCCGCCACCGGCGCGCGAACCCTCTCCGCCTGCACTGGGATTGCCTCCGAGATCTCCACCAAGAGATCCCCCTCCTGCTCCTCAGCCTCTGTTGAACGACCGGCAAGCTCCGGATCGTGTGCCAGAACCCCGGCCCCAGGAACCACGCAGATCCTTGCGTGTTTCGCAACCACCATTGCGTCCTGGCAACGTGTACGGCGAAAGGAGAATCCCGTCTCACATCATCCGCGACTACGGACGTGAAGGTGAATGGGTTCCTCCACAAGAGCGACTTGTGCGCCACCGTGCTTTCCAATGGCATGGTGCACGTCCACCTGCTCAAGACCTTGCGCCAGAACAAATCGCGGAAAGACGCGCTAACATGTATAGGCAGCATGTCGAGCAAGGGTTCTTACCTCTCTTCCCAGATGAGGAACCGGCAAATGCTGAAGAACCCATGGACGAAGACGCCCTGATCGCTAAACTAGTGGAAGAAGGGGGGCAAGATTTGATCAACTTTCTTTGTGCGAAGTCGGCGGAAGTGATAGAGAAGCCCGGGATTCCGAAGCAACATTGCGATCTGAAGCATTTACCTGCTCAGGAGCGCGCAAAATGGGAAAGCGCTGAAGGTGATGAGATTAAAGCGCTAAGAGATCGACAAGTATACAAGTTGGTTGATCTACCCAAGGGGAGACGAGCGATCAAGAATCGCTGGGTCTATACGCCTAAGTCGGACGGACGATACCGTGCTCGACTGGTGGCTAAGGGTTTCTCCCAGATAGAGGGAATAGACTTCGATGAGCTATTCTCTCCTGTGGTCCGGTACGAAAGTACGCGCCTTCTCCTCAGCCTTGCGGCTTTAGAGGATTGGGAAATAGAAGGCGTTGATGTAAAAACCGCCTACTTATACGGACATCTGGATGAAGAAATCTATATGGAACAGCCAGAAGGACATATTATTCCTGGCCAAGAGAAGAAAGTGTGGAGACTACATCGAGCGTTGTACAGCCTTAAGCAAGCCGGCTTGTCCTGGTGGCGCAAAGTATCCGCGTCTATGACCAAACTAGGATTCAAGCGATGCAAATCCGACACCGGCGTATACATTTACCGTGACAGTAAGACTGGCAAACTTGTCATTGCTATAGTCTACGTCGACGATGTGCTATTTATGGGAAATGATCCTGCCCTTCTGAAAAAGAAGAAAGAGGAATTCAAGAAGCGATGGGATTGCAGGGACACGTCTGGAAATGAGTTCCTTGGCATGTGCATCCGTCGTGATCAAAAGAACCGGAAGATTTATCTAGATCAGCGAGACTATCTACAGAAAGTCTTGGAGAAGTTTGAGATGACAGCGTCTAAACCCGCTTCTACTCCACTCCCTGACGGCTACCAAGCCCTCGCCAATCTGGACCCAGTTAATCCAACGATCCGACTCCGCTTCCAACAGGTGATCGGCTCCCTCATGTACATCATGATCGGAACACGACCCGACATCAGTTACGCCGTGACGCAACTCTCGCGACACACCCACAACCCTACTCAGGAGCACCTGAATCGAGCTTACCAAGTTCTTCGGTACCTGAATGCGACCCGGCTCTACCAGATCACACTAGATGGGGGAAAGGGTGAAGGAATCATATCCTTCAGCAACTCTGATTGGGCAGCCAACCCAAACACCAGACGGTCATCTACCGGGTATTTTGTCTCAGTCGCTTCTTCAGCGGTCACGTGGACTACTCGTGCGCAGAAGACAGTCGCGTTGTCCTCAACAGAGGCCGAGTATATGGCGCTTTCCGATGCAAGCCGCCAAGTAGTATGGATCAAGCAACTTATGGAGGAGCTTGGATTCATCCTGCCTTCCCTTCCACTGTGCGGTGACAATATGGGGTCACTATTCCTCGCACAGAACGAATCTGTGGAAAAGCAGTCGAAACATATCGACATTCGCTACCACTATATCAGGGAGGTAGTCATGGATAGAAAGGTCGCCTTGGAAAAAATCCTTGGTACGCAGAATCCTGCAGACCTTCTTACCAAAAATCTCGGTGTTACGGCCGAAACGATTTCAATCGTGAATCCATTACAGGAGCTAGGAATATCACTAGTTAGGTCGTTAGTAACCTCAAAGAACCCTCGCTAGGAGTGATATAGTACCTAGCTATGAACCTCGCTAGAGAGACCGGTCATTAGTACCCTTTACCGGAAAAGTGTACGGTATCGAGGAGTAATACTATTAGCTTTGGACAAACATACCCTTAGCTACAAGTCCATCTAGCGAGCGGAGCCTCGCTAGCACGTTCAAAGTGTCTCGCTACGACTATCAATAGCGCCCCGGATCAGTAGATCAACGGATCACTAAGGCAAATGAGCCCTGAGGTCTAGCAACGCAACCCTATTCACCCAAAACGGTTAGCGATGTCAGTCTATTTAGAATAATACAACTCCTCAAAGACCGGTTCGCGATATAGCATTCTAGCTACGGCTCAAGCCTAGCGATTAGTCAGCGCACAGCCGCGCTAGTTAGCCCCCCCAGAATCGAACCGAGACAGGCGTCGGAAGGGCTGGATAGCGAAGGAGATACCTCGCGAGCAATTGGGCTCGCGAGGCACTGCAAAGCCGCCCCAAGTGCCAATAGCAAGGTGCCAGCTAGCTATCGATCGCTCGATAGCGGTCGACCACACGTTGGAATAAAGATAATAATTAGGTACGCAGGACGGCCTGACGTCATGTGCTACCGACCCTAGCTACCAACGGATGTAGCTAGGTACCATAGCTCGCAAGAGCACTGTCCATACGGACACCCATCAGGGATAACTAGATAGGCCTCCAATTGGCCTAGTGAACCCTCAACCCAGGTTATAGGGTAGCTAGTGGAGGTCCAACAAACTGATAATCCGATATTTTACTATTTCTTTATTTGTAATCTAGTTAGTCTTGCGATGTATAAATACCCCTCACTAGTGAGTGTGTTGGACAAGCAATCTTGCCAGCTTGTCTAGTGATAGATCATATATAAGTGATTTATTAAGTGGCTTGTCTAGTGTGAATTAAGATTTAGCTTCAGTCAATAGAGACCTCAGATTAAGGAAGTGAGATTAGATTAACGAGGATTCCTATAGATTGGATATAGCAAGTTGATCGACAAACAATCACTAGCGTTCTCATCGCATCTTGTATCAAGAGGGTACAAGTCAGTACGTTCACTAGATCGGGAGGGTATAACCACAGTGCAGCTAGCTACTGGCCTGTTAACTATCCTCGCGAATCCTTTATCTTGGTATCTGTAGTGACGTAGCCGTCATTTAGGATTCAAAGTTATATTTTGATTAAACAACCTTGTCCGTTGTCGTCTAGCAACCACCCTGTTAGTGAGCCCCCACTTGCTAGCTACCAAAACTACTAGTGAGACATCTCGCTAGCTACTACCAACTTCCCCCCTATCTACCTATTTGATTATCTCCCCTTTGAAACTCGTTCGCGAGCACTAGCAGTTAGTAGTGGTGAGCTTAGTGACCCATTGCGACTTATAGTGATTTTATATTGATTTCACTTCTACTACCTAACTACCACATTAACACTTTCAATGCTTCACTTGAAGAGAACTTCAAACCAAAGATCAAAGCTACCCAAGCCATCAAATGACTCAAACAAGCCTGACTTAACGTCAAAACCAACAATATTGCAACCTTCAACCAAATGTTCACCTATCTAGTTGGACAAGCCGCCATTACAGACAATCATCATTGCATGCAACTCTACATCGATGCCATCCCTAACTGGATCCAACAAAAGATATTCCTCACTACTCAAGTACCCAATACTTACACTGCATGGCAATGTGATGTCACCAATCTGATAACTACCAGAAGTATTGTTATGGTTCAGTGGGCTCCTAGACCTAAGTTAGGAGGCGCCTAGCTAATTAAGGACCGAGATCCTTAACCAGCCTGCTAATAGGTGAATTGGTGAAGTGACGATACCAAAGTATAGCCAGCAACCAATAGCATTGAAGCGTCGCAGCTATGGGTCCATTAACTTCAGAGGATTAGAAGTTAAGGTCGACCAATCTTGGATTAGATGGGTAACAGTTAAGTTACAACAGAAGAGAATCAAAAACTTGAAGTTTTTGATCCTGTAATCTACGCCTATTTATACAAGTCCAAGGTCATTGTGTACTACTGTATCTATGAGTCATAATTGTCTGTCCGAGTCATCGGTCGAGAGGGAGAAACTACTAGTACACTACAGAGTGTTCAATGAGTCAGTCTGTATCTAAGATTGTAGTCCATGATCTACTATAACATTCTATCTACTCCGAGTCATCATTCTCTGAGACAGTAGAACGTTCAGACGAGGTGGGAAAGCCCGTGGAGGACTCCTGAGGCATAGGCACTGTGGAGGAGGACAAGGAAGCCGAGGAGGACAAGGATGAGGACGAGAGATTGTATGGGCCAATCTCCAAGGACATCTCCTGATAGTAGGAGGCAATAGCATGGAGTGGTACATCTTCTGAAGAGTCAGAAGAAGCATCAGACACGTCGTCAAACAGCCAAGGCTGCGACGGATAGTGATGCCCGTATTCTCCTGACTCAATGAGCGCAGCAAGAACTCCAGGAAGTTCCTGCTCATCGTAGAACATGTAAGGATGTCACCAGGTGGTACAATTATCCGTGACCGGATAGGGGCGCCATCCATTCTCAATGGCTGCCATCCAGCACATTGGATACATGCTAAGGACTTCGCCATCTCCGATTATGTGGCAGTAGGGAGCCGCATGCATAGCTCATTGTAGAACTGCATTAAGCTCATTGCAATTGTAGACAGGAGGGAGAGGCGTGAGCCCGTAATCAGAGGTGTGCCCAGAGATGACTCTGAGAAGGTTCTGGCCCTCAGGAACTAGGACGTGAGTCCCTGGGTCCATAACAAGTACCTTATGTGCCACACTGCCACCAAAAACCACAACCCCATTTCATTCTATGACAACACACTCTTGCATCCAAAAAAGAACTTTACCTTCAAGAAGTGACCCCTTCCATGAGAAGAACCCATGGACATTGATGCCATTGAGGAGTTTTCTTCTGATGAAGAACCTAACATACCTGATCTCTCACCTGACAAAGAAGACAACTATGCAAAGCAGGGAATCTCTGTCAATGCCACCCTTACTGCTTGACAGAAGAAACAATTGAATAGAGGAGCATGTCTTGTATGCGGTGATCTAAAACATTGGGCAAGAAACTGTTCCAAGCAACATGTGACAATAACGCCAACAAACTCTCCTTCCAGCAACATTTCAACAAACCATCAAACCTGCTACCTTGTCCTACATCCAATTCACTCAAGATTGCTTTCAACAAACTCTCTCCTGAAGAGAAACAGACCTTTCTCAACAACACCACTGTCAGCGTCCTTGAATCCTACATCACCAACAAAACCACATTGTCTTTTGTCTTGGGAGCAGAGTGAATGCAACTCCTCTTGCTCCTATACCTAGTTCTTCAGCAGACACTCTATTTCTTTTGATTCAATCTCCTTCTTCCAAAATTGTTCCCCCACTCAACTTGAACAATTTCTATGATTCTCAATGGACTGCTCATGAATATGTTTTACATCAATTGTTGATGAACACTGGATCTGATAATTCCTCAGACACTTCCTTTACTTCGGCCTCATCCCCAAGCTGCACAGGTTGCACTATTTCTGAAATCTCTCTCACATCTTTGTCTAACAATAAATTTTTACTGATACCTGCATTGCTGAAGAACCCAAACTCATCTAAAGTTGCTACACTCTACCTGCTACTTGATAGTGGAGCACAGGGAAACTTCATTTCTCCCTCAACTATCCAAAGACTTGGGTTGAGAACAAAAGCATTAATACATCCTATTGTCATATGTAACATCAACGGCACCCTTAACAAAGGAAAGACTATCTCAGCACAGACAGAGGTCATCCTTAGCATCAATAAGAAAGATGTTAGCATATCCTGCTATGTTGCTGAGATCAGAGAACAGACCATGATACTTGGCCTTCCCTTTTTCAAAGATACCAACCCCAATATTGACTGGTCAAAAACAACCTTTAGATAGAGGGAAAAGGGATTCAATACACTGCAAGCTAAGGACTCTCTCACTCTGGGTACTGATTAACAGACCCACATAAATGAACTATTGATTGCTGAAACCATGACCTTGAATGTACCCTATCTTGCACAAAGACAAGCTTTGCTCAATTACAATGCATCGCTTGATCTTGCCACTACCTATCTTGAGATCAATGTAAAAACATCCAAGTCACAGAAAACCTTCCAGGCTTATCACAGTGTAAAAGCCCAGGTTGATGTGAAGGAGATAGTCCCTAAAACCTATTGGGAATATCTACCATTATTCAGTGAGAAGGAGTCCAAAAGATCTCCACCCTCACGCCCATATGATCATAAAATTGACCTTAAACTGGACTTTAAGCCAGAAGCTGCCAAGTTGTACTGTTTAATGGACACAAAGCTCATTGAGTTACAAAAATTCCTTGATGATAACTTACAAAAAGGTTACATACAGAAATCCAAAAGCTCTCAGGCTGTACCCTTCTTTTTTGTGTCAAAAAAAGATGGAAAATTATGTCCAGTTCAGGACTATTGCAGCCTGAACAAGTATACCATCAAGAACACCTACCCCATCCCTTCTATCCCACACATCATGGATCAACTATGAGGAGTCCACTATTTTACTACCATGGACATTCAAGCAGGATACAATAATGTCTGCATCTGCAAAGGTGACAAATGAAAAGGCACCTTTCGCACTCCCTTTGGACTCTTCAAGCCTTGTGTTATGTTCTTTGGCATGACAAATAGCCCCGCCACCTTCCAAGCAATGATGGACCACATCTTCTGGGACTTGATTGACAAACACGGTCCTACAGCCATCATCGTCTACCTAGATGACATCCTCATCTTCTCCAACTCTCTTGATGGACTCAGGACTGAAACTCTCAAAGTCCTTTGACATCTCAAAGAGAACAATCTCTATATCAAACTGGAGAAATGCAAGTTTGAGCAAACCACTGTTAAATATTTGGGAATGACCATTGCCCATAATCAAGTTTGCATGTCAAAAGACAAACTTGCAGGAATTTGAGAATGGCCAACACCAAAGGCTGTTCGAGATGTCCATAAATTCATTGGCTTTGCCAACTTCTATTGCAAATTTATCCATCACTATTCACATATCTGTGCACCTCTAAACACCCTTTTGAAGAAAACCAAAACCTTTGAATGGACCAACAAGGCTAATAATGTTAGGATTTTGCCAGAGCTCTTGTCCAGCAGTGTACGTTAATCCCGTACTGGACGTTACGAGGCTAGCTAGATCTCCCAATGGATCCAACACTTCTGGTCCTCTTCACTAGGACCTTGCTGTGGTCGGGTAAGACAGCAGATAAGGAATGGCAAGAACGACAAGTCTACCAGACTTGAAGTCACAGCCGAGACAAAGTCAAGTACCTTAGACAACGTTGAGAGAGGGAGGGAGAACACCGGATAGTTCTTGCCTTGTTAGGGCTCAAAGAACTCAACACTAGGAGCGAGTGGAGAACGCTGTCTAGTAGCAACAACGCTAAGATTCAAATTGGGAAACTACCTACTTACAAGCTTGCTATTTATCGTGTATTGTACAAGCTATTGAGAGGTGGTAGTTCGCCAGAAGGTGGAGGGGAATGGAAGTCCATATCTAAACATAGGGTGGGGAACAACAGAGGTCCGTAGTTAAATATAATACAAAAACGGAAGAAGAGAAGAGAAAGGAAAAGCGGGAGTCCATGCTCCAAAGAGTCCAAGGTCTCTAAGTTTAGCTATTCTCCTACATCGGTGTTGTTTGTCCGTTTACTCCAAGTTAAGTTCTTCTTCTTCATGAAACTCCCAATCTTCCCATTGTGCGTTGACTACCATCATGTCTGTGAGGACGTCGAAGGAATCAAAAATAATGTTCATAACAAATAACACCTTCATCACCCTAAATGGCACATTCCAGAAGAAAACCGTCCTCATTACACCTGACACTTCAGCTTTGGACTAGGTCCAAGCATAACATTAACAAAGGGGATAAGGTTTGGTTAGAGAACTGGAACCTACCAATTAATTACCTATCCAAGAAAATGGCCCAAAAACAAAAAGGATCCTTCATTGTTATCAAGAAAATCTCCCCTGTGGTCAATCAACTCCAACTTCTGAAGACATGGAAGATCCATGACAAATTCCACGTATCTGTCACAGATTTGGCAGAATACATTGTTTACATTATATCTTGCCAAATGCTGGGCTGTTTACCTCGTGCTTAGTACCGTTGGAAAGCCCTCGTCTGTTGCATTCTGACAATACCTGGGATGTCGCGGGGCATGCATCTGTTCAGGAGCTACGCACCAATCATTATTATCTGTATCATGTGTTGATTATCTGTGCCATCTGTAGTTTATCACTCCTCATCATTCTAGAGGGTTCTAGAACAATCAGTAAGATAAGATCTTTATCTATGTTGTCATATGAGGTCATTGTTAACAATCAGTAAGGGTTTTATGCCATTGGCTAGGAGATATTAGTTTCTCCATGTAATTAGTAAGGACTAGAGTTCCTGGGGTCATCTGGTAGTGTCCCAGGTCCTAGCCCTCTGTGTATATAAACTAGCTGTCTGGCATCTGTAGGACCCAGACTTAACAACTTGTCTACAGCTCAGCCTGTCTTATCCTTACCTCTTATCTAATCTCTTGATCTCTTTACTCTTGCTTGCTGCTTATCTAAGACTACTATCCCCTTGTCTCCATACCCAGCTTAGGTAAGCATAGGGATTTGTGATAGCATCCCTCCTCACTCCAGCAACCAAGAACACTGTTTATGGACCACACCACACTACCCCTCCACTGGTCCTAATTTGCCAAGAAGAGGAATATGAAGTCAAATCAATTATCCAACATTGGAAATGCCGCAATAGCCTTGAGTTTCTAATCAAGTGAAAAGGCTATCTGACTTCCAAGAACACATGGGAGCCTGCCTGTTATGACCTTCCTAAGTGATCAACTCAGGTTGCAACAAGTGATGAAGACTTGAGGGCGATGAGAGAGTAGAGAGGGGAATTAACGAGTTGGTAAAGCATAAGGAATACAGCAGAGTATCTAGGTGTATATATACTACTGGGGTATTCCTACTGGAGAGTCTATAACGGCGGCTGAGTAAGTATGACATAGTGGCTGAGTAAACAATGGAGCAGTCACAGGTAGAGAAGTGGCGGAAGGTTAACAGGTCCATGACAAGCAGGGCGCTGATAGGAATGGATGGATATTATAGTACACAATAACCCCAAGGAAATATAACATTATCCCCTTTTTATGCTCTGTGACCACACAGCTAACCAACAATGAATCGCACGAGGTCTTTCTTGGTCGGTCCAGCATAGAACTTGTCGTCAATGGTACTGTCTGCGATGAATAATTTGGCGTGATCCAGTCCTCCTGCAAACATGGTGATCTTGATACCTTTCATGGTGCCCCAAGTGTTGGGCTTGTCGATGAGTAGGGTGGCGAGGATGTGGTTGACGTATTGTTTGTCGAGCTTTCTGTTGTCAAGGAGCATAGTAAATGTGCTGGGGAACTCCCATTCCCTAACTTCTTTTGGGCCTACTTGTTCCAGTGCCATCAGGAAGGAGAGCATGTTCTCGACTTCCAGGGCAATAGCTGGGATGTGTCTGATTTCTTTTTTGCCTTCTTTCACCTCTTTCTCTTTTCTGTCAGTTTTGCCTGTCCTCCTGGCTTTCCTGGTTTCCAGTGGGTACGGGTCTGTGCCCATTAGGAGTTGCGCTAGCTTGACGGCTCCTTCTTCCTTGTTGTTTCCATTGTAGTGTATGAGGACAAGTACCTTGGATAGTATGGAGCATAGGGATAGTAGTTTCCCTCCGATGTCGGCATTGATGAAGTCCTCTAGGTCGACCTGTATGTCTTCTACATGGTCAATGGCTTGGTTGTGTCTCCTCTGTCCTCGGGTGGCTGCTTGAATTCGTGGTGAGATTGCGGTTAAGACCAGTTGTGTGTCTTTCATTGCAGATTTGGCTGCCATTACTGCCTTCTGTATGTTGGAGATGTCATTGACACATCCTAGCATTTCGTCGATGGACACTCCTTTCCTGTGTTTGGTGATCATCTGGGTGATGAACGACGTAACTTTGTCTATGGTAATGTCTCACATGATGGAGTTGTGAGCTTGGGGTTCCTCAGTGTTGAGGAGCGAAGCAACGGATTGGCAGTTTTCAGTAGAGGACATGGTTCGAAGAGTGCGGTTGATGATTGGTTTTGGCAATTTCTGCCCCCCCTTTATAGGTCTTCCTTGCTCCGCAAGGGACTTCTTGTAGTCCTCTAATGTTTCCTGTGCATTTCCTAACAGGGGTGCGGGTATCCATGAGTCATGTTCGTCTCCATATCCCTTCCAGTGCACTAAGTATTGCGTTCCTCTACCCCTTTTGCGTTCTCCTCGGATTTCTTCTACTTCGTATTCTTCTTCTTCTCCAATTAGTACTGGTGGCGGTGGTGTTGGCATTTCTTGGCCTGTGTAGTTCGGTGTTTGGTGTGGCGTTAGTAGCAATTTGTTGAACACATTGTGTATGACCCAGTCTTGTGGTAGCTTTAGGCGGTACACTGATACTCCTATTTGCTTGGTGATTTGGAATGGTCCGTATCATCGGTTGTTCAGCTTCTCCATGGGTCTGTTGGTCCTGATGTTTATTCCTTCAAGCCATACCCATTGTTCTATTGATAGTTTGTGTTTCTTTCCTCATCTCCCATCATGGTTTTGTTTTGTTTCTTCCCCTTTTGTTGTTAGATGCTCCAATACTTCCTTTCTGATTGCACTCAGGCTTTGGATGAATTCGTCTACCGCGGGTGTTTCTGGATCTGCAGTCAGGTTTCCTTTCCAGGGGTGTCTTCCATAATTGATGTAGAATGGAGAGTGTCCTGTGGTGCTGTGCTGTTTGTCGTTGTACTGGAATTCTGCTGTTGCTAACCAGTCGGCCCAGTTGTTCTGTCAATAGTTCACGTAGTGTTGTAGGAATGCTTCTACTTCCTGGTTGATGCGTTCTGTCTGTCTGTCTGTCTGGGGATGGTACGCCGTCGATAGTCTTCTGTCAATCCCTAGAGCTTTGCATAAGTTCTCCATGAACTTTGCTGCGAACTGAGGTCCTCTATCGCTGATGATTACGTTTGGAACGCCGTGTAGTTTCCAGATGTGGTCCCTGTATAGTTCTGCCAGTCCCTTTGAGCTTAGGGCAGTTGTGGTTGTGATAAGTCGGATCATCTTGGAGAACCTATTGACTACTACCAAGATTGCATCTGCTCCTTTGGACGTGGGTAGTGGTCCGATCATATTGACTGTGATCTTGGTCCATGGTCCTTTTGCCGGTGGTATGGGGTGTAATGGGGTTGTTTTCTTGTGGCATAATACCTTGTTCCTTTGGCAGCTGTCACATCCTTCCATGAATTTCTGTACATCTCTTTTCATTGTGGTCCAATAGTACGACCTTTTGAGAAGGTCCAGCATCCTCTTTTGTCCTGGGTGTCCAATGTCGGGTGGGTTGTGGTGCTCTGCAAGGATCTTTTCTTGAAGTTTTGTGTCTGTGGGTATGCATATGTGATCATCTCGGTATGTTATTCCGTCCATTGTAATTGTGTGTCGTGGTTCTTCCTTTAACCATTTGTATACCTGTCCGTTGAGTCACCCGTTTCTTATTTCCATACTCCATTCTTCTTTTGGGGTAATCCAGTAGCACTCAGTTTGGAATATTTGTATGGGTGGTGACAGGTGTTCGCTTCTGGTTCTTCTGGTGAATAGGGATTCTTTTAGTATGGTAACCTTTGGTTCGGGTTCTTTGTCTCCTTGTATTCTCCTGGATAGGATGTCTGCTTTGGTGTTAGTCTTCCCCAGGATATGTCTGAGCATGAAGTCATAGTCTTGTAATCTGAGGTACCATCGGGCTTGTTGTCCATTGAGTTTCTGGAGTTCTTTGTAGTACTTCAGGTTCTCGTGGTCTGTCCAGATTTCAAATGATTCCTTGGCTTCTAATAGATACTGCCTCCATCTTTTGAGGCCTTCCATAATTGTGAGCAGTTCCTTGTCATAGATTTTGTAGTTCTTTTCTGCCGGATTCATGGTTCTTGACATGAATGCTATTGGGTGCCACTTGTCATGCTGGAGTTGGGAGAGTACTCCTCCTACTGCGTATCCCAATGCGTCTACTTCCATCCTGAATTGTCCCTCGTCCTGTGGTAAAGCCAATACTGGTTCTTCCGTTATCCTTTTCTTGAGTTCGTCGAATGCCTGTTGTTGCTCTTTTTCCCACATCCATCCTGCATTGCCCTTGACCTTGTGTAGTGGCACTGCAATTGCACTGAATTCTTTGATGAATCTTTGGTAGAAGTTTGCAAATCCTAGGAACAATTCTACTCCTTTGACGTTTGTTGAGGTTGGCCAGTTTTGTACTGCTTCTATTTTCTCCCCCTCCATCTTTACTTTGCCATCTCCCACAATGGCACCCAAGATTGGTATTTCTGTTGTATTGAACATACACTTCGTCCTTTTGAAGTATAGGTTGTGTTTCTTGGCTATTTCCAGGAATCTGCATGTCCGTTCTGCTAGTTCCTCCTTTGTCTTTCCCGGTATCACAAAGTCGTCCATGTAGTTGATTAGGACGCCTTCCTGTAGTAACTGCCTGAACACGCAGTTCATCATCTGCTGAAATGTCCATGGGGAGTTGCACATTCCGAAAAACATAACCGTTGGTTTGAATAGTCCTTCATTCATGACAAATGCCACTTTCCATTCATGTCCCTCTTTTATCCTGACATTGTTGTATCCCCAAATGATGTCTAGTTTGTTGAAGTACTTTGCATCTTTTAGCTTGTCGATGACTTCTTCTATCAGGGGTAGCGGTGTTTTGTCCTTGATTGTGTGTTGGTTCAGCTTCCTGTAGTCCTGGCACAGCCTCTTGCTGCCGTCCTTCTTGGGTATGAAAAAGCACGGTGCGGCATATGGAGATTTGGATGGTCTGATGTGTCCCGAAGCAAGATTCTCCTTTACAAATTCTTGGAGCTCTTCCTTTTCCTTGACCGTCATGGGATACACCTTGGCGTTCATGTCCTTGGGTGCTGTTTCCGTCAGATTGATTTCGTGATCCCATTCGCTTGGTGTCGGTAGTTTGTCAAAATTCTTCTTGTTGAACAGGTGCGTGAATCGTTGTAGGTAGTGTGGTAGGTCTTCAGCTTTTGTGGGGTCTGCAGTTTTTTTGATGTTGTCTTCGACTTCTTCCGTTTTTGTCGTTTGATTGTAGGTCTTCCAATTTCCGTGCTGTATCCTGCATCCTTCCAGGCATCTCGTAAAATTGATCTGTCCTGCCTTCCAATCTATTTCCGGGTTGTGCGCCATGATCCAATTGTGTCCTAAAAATAGTTCCGCTGATTGGATATCCAATATCTGTGCCTCCATGTGTTCTGTGTGGTTTCCAATCACCATCTCAAATATAGCCTTTTCTGTGACCAGTTTCTGAGTTGTTCCATCTGCGTTGTACACCATTCTCAGATTTTCCAATGGTGTTGTTGGTAGTTGCAATTCCTTCACTGTTTGTCTGCCAATGCATGTGTCGGTGCATTCTGTGTCGATGATTGCTTCAACCTTCTTTGCTCCTGTCTTGGTTGTGATTGTTGGTTTAATCAAAAGTTCTTGTGCTCCTTTTCTTCTTTGTGGAATGACGTATGATTTAGAAGAAAAGTTAGATACATGGGGTCTCAATTTTGCACTCAATCGGACCCTTCAACAAAACCCTGCTCGGTTCCCTCTTCTTCTTCATTCTCTATTCCCCTGTTCTGGGATTTCTTTGGTGCTCTGCAGTTCCTGGCGATGTGCCCTTCTTTTCCGCAGTTGAAGCATCCTCCTTTTTTCTTCTTTGGCTTCCTGCATTCCTTTGCAATGTGTCCGTTGATGCCGCAGTTGTAGCATTTGGGTCCTCTGGATTTCTGTTGTTCTATCTCCATGGGTTGACCCATTCCTCCATAAGTGATGCCTGATGAGGTGTGTCTGTCTCTAGACTCTGTTGACTTGTATCCTTTCCCAACCAATAATATTGCTTTGACCCATTCGTCATAGGTATGGGGCATCCCTTCTGCCGGATATCCCAATATGGTTTTGATTATGTCCGGGCATACATTCTATCACAAATCCTGATGCTTACCTAAGCTCAAGATAGAGGCAGGGGAACAGCAGTCTTAGATAAGCAAGTGAGAGATGAGATGAGATCAAGAGATCAGATAGAAGATAGAATAAGACAGGCTAGGCTGTAGACAGGTTGTTAAGTCTGGGTCCTACAGACACCAGACAGCCTAGTTTATATACACAGAGGGCTAGGACCTGGGACACTACCAGATGACCCCAGGAACTCTAGTCCTTACTAATTACATGGAGAAACTAATATCTCCTAGCCAATGGCATAAAACCCTTACTGATTGTTAACAATGACACCATATGACAACATAGATAAAGATCTTATCTTACTGATTGTTCTAGAACCCTCTAGAATGATGAGGAGTGATAAACTACAGATGGCACAGATAATCAACACATGATACAGATAATAATGATCGGCGCGTAGCTCCTGAACGGATGCACGCCCCGCGACGTCCCGGGTATCGTCAGAATGCGACGGACGAGGGCTTTCCAACGGTACTAAGCACGAGGTAAACGGCCCAGTATTCGGCGAGATATAACGTAAACAATGTATTCTGCCAAATCTGTGACATTACCCTCTCTTTTGGTTTGAGCTCTGTTGAGAAGTGGTTCTAATGTCTAGGTTGAAGATTCCAGTATTCTTGTATCTTCTCCTTTGCATTCTGAAGGTTTGACTCTGGTTCCCATGTATCATCTCCAGCATTAAAACCTTTCCATCTAACCAGGAACTCCTTCTTTTTCCTGTGGACACGATGTTGGAGAATCCTTTCGACTTCCCACTCATCATGTCCACCAATTTGGATTGGAGGAGGGGTAAATGGTTTTTGACCTGTAATGGTTGATTCTGAATAAGTGACCAGTTTGCTAGCATGAAAGACTGGATGTATTGAGCGATAGCGAGCTGGCATTCTCAGGTGAAATGTGACAGGGGACAACTGTTTGATGATTTCAAAGGGTCCCTCATATCGTGGTCTCAGTGCTCACTCAGTTGTTTGATAGTCCTTAAGGTTGAGTAGTACTTTGTTTCCAACTTTAAAAGGGACTTTCTGGACACCTTGGTCATAGTACCACTTCATCCTTTCTGCTGCAAGTGTAAGAGCAGCTTTCGCCTGCTCCTGTGCTTCTTGTCTTTTGTGAGCTATGTCATTCAGGTCAACATCTGTTGTTGCCTGAACAATAGGTCCTGCTCATGGGTGCCAACCATACTCAAGGAAAAATGGTGATTCCTTGGTACCTTCATGTGCTTGGTTGTTGTATGCAAACTCTGCTGTTGATAGCAGGTCTGACCAGTTGGTTAAGTTATAATCAACATAACAACACAAGTACTGTTCCAGAGTCTGGTTAACTTGCTCAGTCTGTCCATCAGTTTGAGGATGATATGCTTGATACCCAATATCCAGCACCACTCTTGGAAGAGTTCAGCTGAGTACTGAACCCCTCTATCAGAGATAATCTGTAATGGCAGTCCATGTAAAGGATAAATCCTGTCATAGAGTAGTTGTGCCATGTCCTTTGAGGTGAACCGGTTGGTGATAGGATAGAAATGAGCTCATTTGGTTAACCTGTCAACTACAACACAAATTGCATTGTAGCCATTAGACTCTGGTAACTGAGTTATGAGGTTGGTGGAAATAATCTCCCAAGGTCCGTTAGGCACCTTGTTTGGAATGAGCGGTCCAAAGGGCTGCTGTGGGCGATTTTTCATCTGCTGACACATATCACAGCCTTTGATATAGTTCTTGACAAAGATAGACATACTGGGCCACCAATAGTTTCTGGAAACCAACTCATAGGTTTTCCATCTACCTGGATGTCCTGCTGATGGTAGGTCATGATGTATTTGAACAATTCTTTGTCTCAAATGTTCATCTGTACTCTTAGGGATATACACTTTTCCTTTGTAGAGTAATAATCCATTCTCATAGTTCCAGTCCTGTAGTGATTTTCCAAATTCACAGGGACCTGACTGTAGAAGGGACTTGTAGTCTTTGGTGACATTGTTGGAAAGTAATGCTTGCTTGACCTCTCTTAGGATTTGTTCATCATTTATAGGTGACTCATGAATAGCTTTGATAGCATGAATAGCAAAGAATTCAGGCTTTAAAAGAATTTGATTTTTATTGTCAAAGTTTACCCCCTCTTCATGGTCTGGCCTCCTGGACAGAGGATCTTCAGCTTGCATAGTCTTCCCTGGTTTGTGGTGTAGGGTATAGTGAAAGTGTGTGAGGTATAATGCCCATCAAGCTTGTCTTCTTGTCAGTTTCTGTGCTGACTTGAAGTATGTGAGGTTTTGATAATCAGACCAGATCTCAAACTTTTCTGGATGTCCCTCTAGATGATGTCTGTATTCCTCTAAGGCCCTAATAATGGCAAGTAGCTCTTTATCATAGATTTCATAGTTGCGTTCATGAATATCTAATGATTTAGAGAAATAGGCTACTGGGTGCCACAAGTTATCACTAGGGTCTAATTGGGACAGTACTGCACCAGTTGCAAAATTACTAGCATCTGTTGACAGTCTGAAAGGATTTTCATCATCTGGGATACGTAGGATAGGAGCTGTTGTGAAGGCCTCTTTCAGCACCTCAAAAGCAGTCTGTTGCTCTTCCTCCCACACCCATGTTTGGTCTTTCTTGGTCAAATTTGTGAGTGGCTTGACAATCTTGGAAAAGTCTTTGATAAACCTGCAATAGTAATTTGCAAATCCAATGAATGCCTGGACATGTTTAACCTTTGTAGGTATTGGCCACTCAAGAACTCCTTTAACCTTTTCTTCATCCATTTTAACCTGATTATGAGAAATGACCATGCCAAGATATTTCATACTTGTCTGTTCAAAGGAACACTTCTCTGCCTTAGCAAATAGATCATTGTCTTGAAGCCTTTTCAGCACTTCTTTGACAATCTTTCTGTGTTCCTTCTGGTCATTCCCAAATATAAGGATATCATCCAAGTACACCATGACTTGTCCATTACAAATCAAATCACCAAGTATATTATTCATCATACTTTGAAAGGTAGCTGGTGCATTGGAAAATCCAAAGTACATGACTTTTGCCTCAAATAATCCATGTCTTGTAATAAAAGCTGTTTTCCACTCATCTCCCTCTTTAATACAGACATTATTATATCCCCATCTGAGGTCAATCTTAGTAAAAATTGATGCTTGACTGCGTGACTCAATCAAGTCAGAGATTCTGGGTATTGGGTAGTGATTCTTGACTGTAATATTATTGAGGTTTCTGTAATCCATGACTGGTCAAAGGCTACCATCTTTCTTTTTGACAAAAAAGAATGGTGCAGCAATTGGACTTGTAGATGGTTGAATATAACCTTTACAGAGTTCTTCATCAATCCATTCATCAAGAGAATTCTTCTCTTTGGATGCCAAGGGATAGACTTTGGCTGGCTTGGGAAGCATTGCGCCTTCCTCAAACTCAATTCCATGGTCGTACTCCTTTCTAGTTGGCATACGCTCTGATTTGACTTTTGAAAACACATCACCATAGTCATGCAACCATCCTGGTACATGTTCTTTCCAGTTTTTTGTGTCTTCATCATCAAGCTCCTCTTCTATGTCTTTGTCAAACATAGATGCTATCACCATAGCTTGTTGGCAATCATGAGGGTCATTTGTATCAACCCAGTTAATATGTGGATTATCCATGTCTTCATCACCTAAGTCATCCAATGAAGTTTCCCATGGATTATCAAAGTCAAGTTGAAGCTCATTGGCACCAGCTTCTATATCTCGTGTTTTACGGGCTTTATTGGTACATGTATCCGGGCACCTGGTGAACTCTCATTTCCCTTTGTGCCAATCAATAGATGGATTGTGCTTGTACAAGTATGAGTATCCAATTATCATATCTTTGCTCCCAAGTTGAGTAACAAAAAGATAGTGTGTGGACTTGTGAGCACCAATCTCAACATAGGCATGGATATATTCATTGATTTGTCCAGCTTGATTTGGAGTTCCATTCACATTAATTACTCTATACAGTGTTGCCAGTTTATGAGTAACCAGGTTCTTTTGTTTGACAAACTCTCTGTCAATGAAGTTTGCTGTGGCTCCCGAATCAACTAAAGCCTCGGTCTGTACTTTTGTGCCATATACCCAAAGTGTAACTGGAATTTTGAATGATAAATTCTTGTGGCATGATATGTTATTTACACAAGCTTCCAGTACTACTTCAGAATTTTCTGTGCCAATAGTGGGTATACTATTCCCTGACTGTAGATCACAGACATTATCCTCTACAATCGCTTGGGAGGGTCCATTAGAGTCCTTTTCCAAGTTTTTGGAGCCTGTTGGCATCCTGGATTCCTTCAACACATCATCGACTTGTGCTACAGCCTTTGTTGCAACAGGCATGGAATTAAAAGGTATTTCAATGGTCACGCTATTGATAGTGACATTCTCAGATGGGGTTTCTGGGTTGTCATTATCTGAAATGTGGAGGGGTTTGACAAGTTTTGATTTCAACAACTTGTCTTTATTTGCACCATAAGAGAATTCAGATGACAGTGGAGTTGTCTTAGAAGTTGAAGCTGGGCTAACTGTTTGAGGGTGTTTCTTCCCATTACCCAATTTGTCATAGCAATTATTAGTGTTATGGGTTTTGCATTTGGATGTAAATCCTTTCCTAGCACAGATGTGACAATATTTCTGTGCTTTCTTGACACTAGCTTCTGAAATCGACTTCTTCTTTGCTTGACTATTCTCCATAGCATCCAAATCCCTGTTGTCACTACCACATACATTTTTGCTGTTGCAAGAAATAATACTTTGTGCCTTTTTGGGATAAAGAAGTTTGTAGGCCTCTAGTAGCAACTGGAGATATTCATCCCAGGCTCTAGGTGTTGAGTGGTTTATCTCATACACAATGAGTGCATTTCGCAACTCATCAGGAATTACTTCCTTCAACTTGTCAATGTGAATTTCATCAGAGCATTCCACATCCCTAGCTAAGGTGTGATAATATTCTCCAAACTTGACAAAGTTCTCTCTAGCAAGCTCCTTATTTGCCCAAATAGTGGTTAACTCCTTCATAGTTCCTTTTGTCATGTTCTAAGTTATCTTGTCAATAATGAACAAAGAATTCTCAAAACATGCTAAGGTAAAAGAAATCACACATAGCCAATGCCATAACACATAAATCCATTGTTGTTAGATCAAAGTAAGGTAATGTCTAAAGATAACCATTCCTTCCTGGTTTCCAGCAATATAATAACTATATCATTGAACAAAACTTGTCCAAGTTTTTCCAGTCTCCATGTGGTATATCTCCTCAAGAATCTGTATCCAGTTGAACCAAAATGGATTATTCTAAATACTTTTGCAGATTGCTCCTACAGAAAAGACTTGGTGGATGGAAGAGTGGTGATGGAATAGAGGTAGGACAGAGATAAATTCTTCTCCTTTGGCTCCAAGATAATAAAAGGAGGAATAAAGGATATGATAGGTGGTGTATCCCAGGAGTGAATTGTTCAATAAATGGTTTGCTTGGAGTAGAATGTGCAAACAAGAAAGCAGTTGGAGTTTTCACTACACATTTGATGTTTTTCAACATACTCTTCTGTTGACAGAATATGTGAAATGAGTGTGTGAGATGGAGGTGATTAACTAGCTTCCTGTATTTGCAAACATCCTTAAGTTGGTGTTGGGTTTCAAAGGCAATGATGGTAATAATTGGGTTTATAGGCATAGTATAGGCTAAGTAGTGGTGTGATACAACATCCCTATTACAGCAGATGAAATACAAATAAAAGGTGGGTCTTGATGTGTATCTTGATGGGGTAGAGTCGACGTCATATCCAGTTTCTCACACTAGCTTATGGAGGAGGAGTATCAGATCTCAGATGGGCTTCCACACCCACTGCAAAGGTTTGTATTACACA
>QFDT01001134.1:0-27251 GCA_003315915.1 Macrolepiota dolichaula
ACACACCTCTGTCGACTGCTCCCAAATCAGAATGAATTCCAAATTTCTTGACTACATTGTCGCTACAACAAATAAATAAGCACTAACATCAGGTTAGTCAGTCCCAGTCTAGTCCCAGTCTCGGAGAATTTGCCAACGGGGACGCGGGGAAGGGCCTGCGAAACTATCAATAGGTTTCATGTAAAGCTATGGGGTCGTTGAGCCATATCCTCCTGGTCGGAATCGCAACAGTTACTTGCCTGAAGACCGCCTTCATATCGCAAATCCACCCAATCGGCCCCTCCATCATGAGAATTTCCCATGATACTAACGAGCATGAAATCTAATCAGACAGCCCGGACTTTACGCTATGAAACTTACTGATAAATATCCTTGTCTACTTCTTGAATCCCCCATTCAAACATCGAGTCCTTGTGCGACTTGACATGACTAAGGAGAAAGACTGGTACATCTGCCTGCGTTCGGGAGCGACCCCATTGTCCCGGTATACATTCATCATCACGGACTTCTGTGATAGTGTAGAGGTCTTTCCCGGCAACTTCAGCCACCAACCACTAGCCATTAATTATGCTTTAATAACCCCCCGTGATCCAGAAGAATGTGAGACATACGCGAATCTTCAAACCACTGACAGGACCGAGGGATTCTGCCATCACAGGCCTATGTTTTCCATTCCTGGAGCACGCATACATGCTACCAACGGATGTGCCTACACCCTCGCCTTCTCCGATGTAACAAAACGTGTAGAATCCGTTCTCCAGCCCCATAGTGGTCTTTGCAAGGAATCGAGTATAGGAAGGTAGTATCACTTGGATGTGTAGAGGGATTGCCAGCTTATATGGTACCCCCACCATGCTCGTTGCTTTCAGGTTCCGGAAAGAGGTGTCTGAAACCTCCGGGGTAGGCTAGGTGCATACACGGGGCCATGAAACCCAAGCATCCGGGAACGTGTAGTATTCTTACGACACACTAACGGTCAACTGACCCTCGTCATTTTCATTATTGAGGCCTTCAACGGTAGCGTGAAGGGTATTCTGGAAATTGACGCAATTCACCGTCAGAAGGCAAGCAGCTGAAGCATATTCAAGCCGTTTTTCTTGTGGTCCTGTGTTGGTGGGGCGTTTGAACTCTTGAGCCGACAGATTTTGCTGTAGCGCACAACACCTAGGGTTCAGTATTATCCGGAGGCCTGAGTGTCGGAGCTTACTATAAATTAGCGAGTGCTCAGCGCTCAACCATCAAATTCGTCATCAATCGGTGCGTTCAGGAAAACTGCGTCAAAAACCACGCGTAGAGGTTGTTGTAGAAATGGGCGTATGCTCAGGCTCTGGAACCGTAGTGCAGCCGAGCATAGCGGAATAGACAACTTGTACGTGGCACCGACACAGCTGTTTCTTCCTCGCATTCATGGATCAGCATAAGAGCCCGGTAAACACAAAAAAAAAGTCGTAGATCTCTGAACAACCGTCCAGCACAGTTTGGGTCGGCCAAGCAAATCAAAGAAGCTGACGTGAAACAGTGGGTCGGCGGCTTCAGAAGGCTCTGGAATATGAATGGCGTAATTGACTTGGCGCGCGCGTCCAGGATACAACTCGGCACACGAGTAATGGTTGACAGGTTGTATGCTGACTGCATTGCCAATAGGTAGACATCATCAGAGTAAAAGCCACGAGGACCGAATGGGTGGTGATGACTGGGAAGGCAGCAGGATAGACCAAGGTCAAGACTCTTCGATGTCCCCGCGAGTCGCATAGTCACTCGCTGGGTGGGGATGCATATCGAAAGGTTTTGGCCAACACCGGCGTTATTGTTTATCTTTTCAACAAGGATTTTGAAGAGTACCGCAGCACAGATTAAAGACAGATTTAAATGCCAGGTGTATGTGTGTCATTCCTGTTGGTGGACTTGGAAGAGTACCAGCCCAGTGTCTCTGATGCCTCTGATCGTTCCCTATTTATGAGCTCCGACACTCGCATTAAAGTATTTTTGGTCTCTGCTCACCGGCTCGAGTATACCCCAAAACTCCATGCCCACTCCCAGACACGAAAGGACGGTCAGCGATGCACACAGCGAAATCGAATTCCTTGCATAGAGGAAATTAATATCAAGATACGGGAAATTCGGGGAGTCTATTGTTCTGTGCGCTATGTTCTGTTCGTGAAAACTAAGAAAAACTACTGCCAAACCCAAGCGTACACCATCCAACTCACGACACCCACACCCATAAGGCCCACCCAAGTTCTCACAAGACCCATCAGACGCTCCAAATCACTCCGTCTCATCCTCACCTCAACCCCCGTCCATCCCTCCACAACATCCTTCACTCGCAACAAGAACCTCGTCCACCTACAAGAGCAAATCAAGCGGAAGTATGAGCACAAACCGATGTGCTCAAAATTGTCTCCAAAGTTCGGGATAATTACGCATCAATATCACAAGCTCCTGGTCGCAAAGCGCACCATTGGGGTTGCAGAGCAATTGCCCTTACGCCTCTTTTCACGAACCGATATGCAACATCATGTAACCTCGGTAGCGCGGTTCGTACATCGCCACCAGGACCAGACCAGAACAACTCTGCAGACGCCGCAGCACGCGGCCAGACGATGGGGTCAAGGTTTGAAGGCCCAGATTGTTCTGCCCACAATAGCTGTTGTCCTATCCGTATAAACTAATTTCAATATAAATATTCAATAAAGAGGTAGGTCCACGCACCGCCGAGAACCAATTTCGCTTCATCGTTGGTCAAATTCGCAGTAGGGTTGAACGAGTATGCCTTTTGCCATGTCTTGAAAGGATCGCACCAACTGTTACCGTTGATATTAGCGCCAACCCATCCTCCACCTCCACAGTCGAGATAGAAAAAGTCGGAAGCGGCGTGGATGAGCCTGAAGCCCTTTTGTGCGACTGCTGCGACGTGGTCGGACGAGATCCAGACCCTATTGAGGACGTGGTGAGTGTGTAGCGACGACCAGGTAGAATGCGCTAGCGTACAAGGCAATGGTCTCGTTGTTTAATTTAACCTGGTGTTCAAGTACCATTTCTATTCGTGAGTGTCAGTTGAATGTTCAGCGACCGACAGATAAAGGAGGTCCGACCTTCCCAGACAACAGGCGTTTTCCCAGCGTCCAGAAGGACCGAATGCGTAGCCTGGGTAAACGTGTCCAGTGCCTGCTCAAGCGTCTTTCCTTGAGAGGCTATTCAAAACAATGTTAGCACTACACCAAAAACAGGTACATATCTCATTTTTACCTAGATCCTGCTGAGTCTGAGCATCCTTTGTGTAACAGTTCTGGTTGAGCTCATCACCACCAGTGCTGAAAAGTTTGGAGGGGAACATTGAAGAGACAGCTTTGATTAAGTCGGCTGTGAACTTCGTCGTTGCGGGACTCGCAAGGCGAAGTTGGCCAGCAGGGGGTTCTGTATGTCGGTCGTTAAATCTAACATTACATGAAGCGAAACTTGAACATACCATTGGCAAATTGGGCCCAAGGTGTGGCTTGGGGACACGCAATGTGTTCAGGGTGAGACTGAGAGATAACAGCGGTGTGTCCGGGGGTATCAATTTCAACCATCACGTCAATGCCACGCTACGGTGACATATCTTGTCAATATCAAAAATATTGAAAGGCTCAAAACAATAATACACACTGCAGCGGCATATGACACAATATCCTTGACATCGGCGGCGGTATAAACCTGGGCGGACGAGTACGCTCCCTTTTGTGAAATCTCCTCAAACCCGGGAACAACGAGAGGGAAGGACTGGGAGTCGACAACGTGCCAATGAAGGTGGTTGATTTTGACCCAACTCATGGCATCCAAGGTACGCTTAATGTCCGCGGTAGGATAACTAAACTCAGAATATCAGCGCGCATTCACTTCCATTAACCGCAGAATAACCCACTAGTTCCGTGAAGTATCCAGCATGAGCCCGCGGTAAGGCTAGCATGACTGAATTAACACCAAAGATAACCCCAGAGTAAGCGATGGACTCACATAAGCAGGAGCATCCGTGATTTGAATGGGGGCCTGGAGGGTATATGTCGTCCCATCCAAATCATACCACAACTGCCCAAAGGTAGTCAACCCTCTGAACAATCCCAATGCCGTATTCGCACTCAACACCGCACTCCCGCCATTCGCCGGAATCTGCAAACTATAACTCTCATCCTGCGTCCCAAGCCCTTGAGTCGCCTCGCTGCTCAGACTCTTCACTGTAGTACCCGAGTTCAACTTGAGCGTGAGCGATGACAAAGTACGTGCAGAATGAACTGCAGATGATGACGAGGCTCCGCGGTCGGGCGTGAGGGATTGTAGTTTGTCTGTCTTTAAGAACGCCGTTGTACGCTTAGCCGCATCCGAGAGGTCGCCGGGGACTTGTTTGATGCCAGAGAAGTTTATGGAAAAAGAAGATGAGAGACGGAGTGGTGTGGATCCAGTTGTGAGTTTCTGCGGTCGAGGCCATATCGCCAGTACAGGCGTCAAGCAGAGGAACGCATAGAATAGTGAGAGGAAGTTCATGGGAGAACTTTGATCAGTGGAGGAAAGGTCGTGTTCAGTTTTCAGAAGACGGGTTATAAAGACCATGGACGGGCGTGGGTTTATATAGCCCCGACGCGATTGATCCATTATCGCACCAGCGCTCTAATTGTGACATGAGCCACGGCATCATAAGGGAGTTTGGGGTCGTTTGACGTCCACCGTCCTAGTGGAGAGGCAGAAGAAGGGCAGAACGAGTGTGTCCGCGAGGTCCAAGGGTCATGCGACTATGTTTGGACCGTATTCTCCCATGCGAAAATATCATGGCCGTTCTAAGTATTCCACAGAGGCGTTTAAAAGGCCATTTTGCAACACGACATGTGTGACGAGATGAAGATTCTTGTGGCTGCTTCACGCAAATGATCTCATTCCATGCGGGCGGGTCCTGTTGCCGAGCATACAGGACCTCCTCTAACAATTACAGGTTTATGTATCGGTAATCGTGTATACATATATTGTTAAGTGCGACATAAATGTACAATTATACCATAACATTAAATTGAAATCAGCTTGTTTGTTTTGTAGGGAATACAATGCAGGAAACACAAAATAGGGGCCAAAACCGATATCACCGCACCGACAGTGATGAAAAGGAATTTGAATTGAATATCAAATAGTGTATTGTTTGCTATCATAGCCGAGCTCGACGGTTGAGGATGCCATGGAGATTGTACTATAGTCTCTTTCGGCGGTGGACAGACAATTGAATTTTGGTCTTTGAATTGGTGTCGGAGGTGATGGCATTTCTCTGCCGCACTCGTTTCAATATATCATCTCATTTCTGAGGAAACTTTTCCAACACTTCCCTCCCTAATTCCGAGATCTTGTGAATCTCCGCTATCTAACTCACCACTGTATGACGCAACGTAGCATTCAATTTGCATCAGTACTCCCTTTAAGCCATTTCCCCATCGACTACAGGCTACAGCGTGTGTTGACAGACAAATGTAAAGACAAAGGAGGATGGCAGAAGGACATTTTGAGAGCCAACCCTGTTTGATCGCATTCACCAGAGGCCCAAGAGATTGCTATCACCTTATTGACAGATAGTCAGGATTAGAATAATAAATAAGAATTTTGTTCTGGCATCATAGCCAAGTCAAAGTATTAAGTGTGTCATGAGGACTGCTGCACTACGATCGTACATATTTCTTCCACTTTCTTCTCGTACTCCTCGACGAGCTCCGGGCGCAGGAAATGGTACTCACACAACATGTCCAGCACGTCATATAAGTCGATCAAAAACTGATCCTTCTCTCCATCGGATGCATCCTCCCATAATTCCGAGGTGGCGTATGAAAGCAAGTTGCCAATCGCGTCGATGTGCTCTAGCAATGCCACATTCTGTAGCGTTAGATCGATTATCTCCATAATGGGGTCACGCGAGATCAAATTGGCCTTGAAGAGACTTCCCAGAAGCCGGCAATAAGTATAGCCAGCGTCAAGGTGCTGTTGAGTCACTAGAAAATGCCTTCTCGGATGGATGCTAAAGTCCATGCCCTGCAGCGGTATCTGTGAGTTGAATGCCAAGATGATGGGAAGTTGACAGGCGTACAGGGTTCCAGTAATGATGCCATGCCACAAACGCACTCTCCGAAATACACGAGATAAAGTAGGATGCTGCCTCGTGTTTAGAGGCCTCCAATAGCGTGCGTTCAATGTTGACTGTACATGCAGTCACAACGACAGGAGGTACGCCCACCAGGACAGCAGAGACAAGTTGGTAAGCTAGCTCGCTGAGCTCCTCGAATCCCCATTCATTGGATAAAACGAGAACGCGACACGCTTTAATGCACTCTTCCTGTGAACGGCTGGAGAGGACGGCCTTGAATCGGAGATGCCAGTGGGAACTCTGATTTTGCACTGGCGTAGAACGCGAAGACGACGAGTCCGATGAGGAAAATGATTCCTCCGCACTGAAGAGCTCTTCATCGTCAAAATTCGACTTAATCACCAACTTGTTATCTTCGCATTCTAATTCCACTCCATAAGAATAACCTGATCCCAGCTCGTCCGGGGCATCAAGCTCGAGATCACCCGGAGCCGCGCTTGGGTTATTGAGGTTGGGAAATCTACCTGAGCGGAATATTGCCAATACGCGGGCTTGCGCAAGAGCGTCGTAGTGCGCTTTGTCTTTGGGTATCCCATGAGGGGACCATATCTTCTGAAGCCTCGGAGACTGGGGAGGGAGACGAGGGGAGTGGTTCGCGGAGGGCTCTGCAAGGATACCAAGTTCACTTGACCAGATGTTCATGGTGAAATATATGGGTCAATAGAATCGGTTTATCAGTGGATCTGGTAGAGTCAGCAGGATTGAGTGTTAGGACCAGCCAAGGAATGTGGGGTGTTTTCCTACCCGAAAAGTGCTCCTTTAATATGTTTGGGCGAAAAACACAGAGAATAAACGCGTGTAGTGCGTGGCAACGAGGTGGATGTCCATGCGCAAAAAACACAAGGCTGTTATACGTGAGCGCCAGATCAACACAAAAGCCCTTAAACTGCTACTATGATTGTATCCGGTGAATAGACTCCGTACATGTTGACATTCGCCCTAAGTGGTGTGAGAATAACCAACGGAATACAAGATGCTATAGTCCAGGCAATGGAGAAATGGGGAAACAAATGGTTAGACGCATCGGCCTGGATCTTGATCGGGGTCAGGTGATCGATGATGGGAGCGCACGTGTAGTGTCATCACGGGATCACCAATCCCCAATACTCCGGATTATAATCCGGCTGATGGGTGTCATGTTCTTGCATCCAGAATCATGAACAGCGTCTACGTCCCTACACAGGTCGTGGTTCTACTCAAGAGACTCGCAAATGTCGTAGGCACGTTTGGTATATCCAGCCAGTACCTCATTCATCGCCAGGGCAAGGTCGACGAACAACGCTCCAAGGGTCCGGAGGACGTCATGGGAGGAACACCCAACCCCAAAGAAATGACATGGCATACCTTCCCCGGACTCAAAGCTGTAGAGTGGCCACCGTGGCCATCCAGACATGACTGGAGGCGTGCGGGGAGTGTCATCGCGGATAAGTGGGCAGCGGTGTCCAGGGACACCCGGTTTGGGATGGGTGAGAGTCTACTTCAAGGTATAGCATCGGTCTCATTGATCGCCACCATTACATTCGACTGATTATCTGCCTCGCCCAGCAGATACTTTGACTCTCCCATGGACGGGACGTACGATTACCTGGCCGTCCGTATTCTCGCTCCAGGTCGAACTCAACCCCAACGATCCCCAGAATGACCCACCTCCGCCCGCCAACAGGAGAAGGCCTAATAAGAAGCGAGACCAAGACCCATTCAAACTGTTACCAGCTCATGAACAGAAATTGGCGCAACTTCCCCCCGACATCATTCACCAGCTTCTTGCCAGCCCGGCACTCTACAGCCCTCTACAGCGGCCACGTTTCCCAATTGTGCTCTGCCACGGTCGGTGTTCCATTCAATATGGCGGATTTACGACGTTGTTAATCCCAGAATGTAGGCCTCTATGGCTTTGACACGCGTGGGCCAGCATCATTCCCGAGTATTCGCGTCCATTACTGGTCTAACATTCTCAAGATCCTCCGGGATAAGGTCGGAGCAGAAGTGATCGTCACATCCGTCCCTGGGTAAGTGGAGAAATGAGTGACTGCGGCCGTTAGTCCAGGAGTCTGAGGCTGTTCCGCAGGACGGGTTCGATTGCTTCTCGAGCTGCTCGGCTAAATGAGCAGCTCCAGATCAAGGCCAGAGGTCGAGGCATCAATTTACTCGCGCACTCTATGGGGGGCCTAGACAGTCGTTACCTCATCTCCCATATCCGGCCAAGAGAATATGCACCACTATCTCTAACAACTGTCAGCACTCCTCATCGAGGGAGTCCATTCATGGATTGGTGTACGGTGAGTAGTCAATGGTTCCTGTGGGAGCGGGCATAGTTGTCTTATATCGCATCAGGAGAACATTGGCATCGGCAAGCTCAGACAACAAGAACGGGAGCTCGCCTATGCACTCGAGAATGGATCCTCGCTTGACTCTTCAAACACACGTTCACATGACGAAGGCAAACCTCAACCTGAAGCCTCTCCATTCTCTTTATCCTTCTCTTCCCTACCTTCCTCTTTCACGACTCTCCTTCTCTCCATTGTCGACTCCCCCGCGTACTCAAACTTAACATCAAGATACCTTAATGATATTTTCAACCCTGCGACACCCAATGACCCAAACGTCAAGTACTTTAGCGTGGCTAGCCGATTACCAAGCGTTGGTATTTGGCATCCACTCTGGCTACCCAAGATGGTGCTAGATGACACAGAGAGGAACCAGCGATTAAGCTTAAAGGAGCTTTGGGAACAGCATCGTGAAGGTGGAAAGATAGGTATAGATGGTGAGGATGATGAGGGAGTCCCCCTATGGGCTCAGGAGAAGGAATGGGGAAATGATGGACTCGTGACCGTGCAGAGCGCGAAGTGGGGAAATTTCCTTGGGGTTATGGAAGGCTGCGATCGTAAGCTTATTTTTAATCTTACAGGCTTCTTCAGGGTCTGATTAAAATACTTTGTTTTCTGTGAAGATTGGGAAGTACGGGGCGCAAGAGGCCTCGACTTTGATCTACCTTCACTCAACGCCCTCAGCTTCAGCCTCCCATCATCAAAGAGCGACTCTTGGAGCATCTTGGACTGGAGCCGGTTCGTGTACGCATGGAGACGAGAGGAGCGTATCGCGCGAGATGCGAAGCTTGAAGCCAATACCATCAACTCAACTACTCCTGCTTCCTCTACACCCGCGCCAGCCCTTCAGAGCTCTTCGTCCCAGGAACAGCCCAATGTGAACAATGACGTGGTCGTCAAGGCATCCACTGATAAGCTGTCGACTGTCTTCGACTGGCTTATTGATCAGATTCCAATCTCAACTAAATCCGCCCCTGCCTCCACCTCGCTTTCCCCGTTGAAGGCACCAGCAGAAGTGGCGGAAGCTGCAAACGAGATGACGCACGAATTATCAAAGAAGGTTGAGGCCAGGGCCCAGGGACAGGAGGAAATCAAGGTCAAAGGGAAGAAGAATGAGTTGGAGAGTATGGAAGATCTCGAGAGATTTTACGTCGCGTTATCGAGGAAGATGTACGATGAGGGACTCTGAATGGCTTCTCGCTCTCCTGTTATTCTGGCTTTACGGCCCGCTGATTAATCCTTAGTTGGTCGTAATGCCGGTGTTCGAATGACCCGCAGCATTTGTATCATGGCATTCATCGACTTTTGGCATCATTTTTGCCTGTCCACATACCCAGCTACCACTTGCATCTTTGTCTACTTTTTTGGGGGCCTTCGAGATTCCAGAAATCGACAATTTATGGAGGGTAGCCCAATACTACTCTGGTCGTGTATTTTTATCCTGTTCATATCTGCTTGTACATTGCCTGTAACGGACTCTTTTCAATGGTATATGTTCATATACATTAGTGTTTTTTTTTTAAAAAAAAAAATCAACAATTTATAACGCGGTTCACTATCGAAGTCCGCGATATACATTAGTGTGTTAGCTACAGATCGAGCGTAGGCACAAACTCCCGTCTCCCTGAGAGACCAACTTAACCTCAACACCTCCGTAATTCTCTTATATCTTACCCATGACGACCCAAAAGAAGCTTAAGCCGTGACCGAAGCAAAGAGATGGAAGTCGTGCTCACTGAGTTTTCCTCGATATAGGGGCTCTAGACGACAGGTAATGATGTGACCTCACCCCCTAGTGACACCAATGAAAGGTCTAAAGTTAGCAGATATCACCAATGAGTACTTGAGTATCCAGCATCCAAATTATGACTGCCAACTCCAATTACCATTGCATCAATGATTGGTTCTCGAAGCCACCCATAGGGATTACAAACCAGGGTAGCCTCATGGTAATATATAACTTGGGACACGCAAATCCCATGACTGCACCATCCATCGTCATTATTCCAATGCCGTGTTCTCTCTATGTTGATCGCACCATTGTTGTGCGAAAGAGGATACGCGCTTCTAAAGCTCAAGTCTCTGAGCTAGTCTCAGACGTGGAATCCTATTTCAGTTTCCAGCCATTCGTAACCAAGATGGTGCAGGATGACGCAAACCCTCGTCTATACACCATGACAGAACATATACCTACACCCATATGTCATTGGAACTTCAGCAATTCATTCATTATCGTATTTGATCCGGTCGAGGATCATGACGGCGAGGGGATGAATATGTTGGCGACTATTAAACGAAGCTTCCTGTTCCCGAGGCTCGATTCAAGAGTTCGTGTGACGGAAAGCGATGAAAGTGGTGTTGTGGAAGTGGTGGAAATTCTCAATGCTCAGGTAGGTCACCCGTCTCCTTCCAGTCATGTTGTAAATGATGCGAATGTGATGTCATGATTTGTAGGTCTTGTTCTTCCTGGCTCCATTCATTATTGGAATTCTGCAGAGGGCGCATCAAGTTCTGCTGCAACGGCTGGCGGAGTACGTTGAAGGAAATACATAGCCCAGCGTGCCCGACTTTCCTATAGACATTTTCCTTATGCAAATAAGGTTTGGAGTCAGATTCCGCTTTGCATGTCGCCTCATCGCCGAAGAGAGAGAAAAAATATACTTGAGTAATTGAAATTACAGCAACAGGAAAGGTTTCCTATATTCAATATACCGGCTCATGTGTGTTACGCAACAGTAATGGGCAACCCCATGGCCCTTCTTCCGAGATCATTATCAATATCGTTCACATCGGCGACGCCAACGAATGCCGCCTCAGCCTCCCCTTTAGGAAAATCGGGAGGGCGCTGTGCCTTCAAGAAACATTCACGCTGTCTCTGGACATAATCGTAGTTGGCCGCTGTGTACGGTACCGCAGGGATATACATCACTTTTGGGGCACAAGTCAATTGAACCGCATCTAATTTGAAGACAACAAGTATCTCACCTGCAGAATCTTCCTTTCCGGTGTGATCCACCTCGACCGAGTGGACGACATCACAGTGCCAGAAGACCGCATCCCCAGGGTTGACCTTGGGTACGGACGTCATCGTTTTCTCTAGCAGTAAATGTGGGTGCGATATGGGCGTAGGTGATGGACCTGCCCAACCTCCGTCTCGAGGCGTGATGCCTGGGAAGTCCGCATTCGTCAAATCTATAAATCAATTTGTTCAAAAGGGACTACTATCATGAGAAATGCGCGCCGGCGTACCAAAAGCCCAATTTTTAGGGTCCAGGAAGTCAGGTGAATCTGCCTGGACAAGTGGCTTGAAGAATGGGCGGAGAATGATATAGGTGTTTGAGAGTAGAACGTCTGGGAAAACTCTTAGGGTTCCCTGCGTTGGCCCTGTCTCGCTGTCATGGTATTAAGCTCAATTTCCACATTTGAGTACAGTAACGTGCGCACCTCAATGATAACCAGCCTTGGAAGGTCCTAAACACGGTCGACTGTAGGCATGGTCAATGCGTAGCTAGGGCAATGGAGGAAACCAGAAACCTGGTTAGGCCTGCCGTACAGGGAGCTGCGCGCATCAAGTCTGTCCTGCAGGTCATAAGGATCATGCTGGCGCCACCGGCCCGCGAGGATCTTGTCAAAACACTTCCTGAATATGGGGTCCTCCCAACGCTCTATAGAACCTCCTGTGACGGATTTGATTTAGTCTATGCTGAAGATAAGTCATACTTGCTAATTTCATACCGTCTATGTGAGGTGGATGGGCATTCCACTGTACACCCGCTTTCCTGATTCTGAACCTGTCCGCATACGTCAAAGGAACAGAGAGATCGACCTTCTGTGACTTTTTCCCTGAATTGTCGTGGTATAAGTTATTCAGCCATATGTTCGCCTTTAATAAGTTCGGATTGGCTCTAGCCTGAACCTGTGCCTTGGTCCAACTATGTAGGCGAATGTCGTTGATCAGTGTGTTATCCATGAGTGAACTATGTGCTTACTAGAGCTGGAAGAACTGCTTGTCATGAGCCGGAAAGCCTAAATCCGTCGATGATCAGATCACTCGAAGTATGTGATCTCTGGACATGCCTTCAACAGGGTTAACGTGTACGAACTCCCTTAAGGATTCCCTCCACGCGACAGCCTGTTCGTCGTCCACAATATCCCGAATCACCACACACCCGCGCCTCTTGATCGCGGCCAAGCGCTCTGCATTCAATGTGTCCAACTCATCAAAATTCACTTGAGGGATGTACTGTTTGAACAGAAATTCCATCAGTATCTCGGAACGTCGCAGCCCCAACCATCGATTGACCTGAGTTCCTTCCTGGCTAATCTTAGCACTGATAGTGGCCAATTCGGCAATAACCTCCCTCCACGCCTGGGTTATTCGAACCTCAAAGTCCGGATAGCTCGATGCGATCTCGTTTTTCAATTCCAAAAAGCGAGGAGGATAAGAGATGACACCTGAGTTAGTAGTCATTGAAGGACACAAGTGAACAGTGAGTGGCGTGTGTGAAGACACCCCACATAATTTATGGAAATGTGTGGCCTATTTTCGAAACAGGGGTGGATAACTCCGAGGCTTTCTCGCTTGTGCAGGTCTTCCGGAGGCTTATCTGGTCCTCAGAATAGCGAATAATATAATAAACCTTCCGAAGCTCCCTAGGACACGTGAATGGGGGTCATGATCAGAAGTAGAACCAGCTTTTTGGTACCCATATGCCAGCAGTCCGCCGGGATCATCTGAGTGCTAGATCAAGCACCTGCTCTCATTACCATGGGGTACTGCGGTTTGGCAATGTTTGAAGCCGGGAACCTGGAAATGCTGCCGGAGCGTGGACAGCCTGAGAAACACGGCTCAACATAAAAACAAGGCCGAGATGCGAAATGTGGGATCAGGTGACCAAAACAGAGACCTTAGACCCTCATTTCAGTCAAAGTATCAGTGCCTGGCCCATTGAGAGAAACTGACCGTATATTGAGATATCGAAGGGAAGGCATGTCACTAACGGGTAACAAATAATTTCTTTCGCTCCTATGGCCAACCTGCCTTCTGGACGACCGTGACCACAGCCCAATGTATAGATCCAGAAGACTAGCCACGAGCTGTTCTTGCTATGGCTCAGATATTAGGGGATTGTGGGTTTCATCCGAAAGTTCAGCTTATTCTACCTCTTAGTCGCACAATATATATTACCAAGATACTTTAGGCTATCAAGTGGGGTAGATGACGCTGTGCAGCTCGTCTATTTCCGAGGCAAGATCAGGTAGAATGGTACCATCTACGCACTGTTCATGAACTACACATGGGATCCCCAGGTCCAACCCAGACAATCCTAGACTTGGAAGAAGTCTGGGCTTGTCTTATGGACTCGGTCAATGCGAAGGCCACGGCATAGCAATGATCCTCATTCAGACACGAAGCCCCTATTGTGAGTCCCACATTTCGTAGTGGCGGGTATTTGCATTAACAATAGTTGCTTCGCTTTCGCGGGCTGACCGACGTGAAGTTGTGACAAACCATTTGAATCATGTCAATAGATTTCGGGCATCGTGTTTTCTTGGATACACTGATTGGCGTGGTTTTCCTCGTGCACGAGCTAAAGGAGAATACCTTATTGAAGAATTGTTGAATACAGAACCATTGAGGTGAGGTGTGGAGCCTTAGCTGCGGCTCGCAGCTGAGAATGCTCTAGGGCCTCATGAGAATAGTATGCGTGCTTATATTGACTATTCCGAATTTTTATCATTGCCTTCAGGCTCCTGGTATGACTTACTAGAAGCTTTGAGGTGTTGAGGGAAGTCAAATATTGGCGGAAAGAGAACCACGTGCTCACCGACACGTCCCTGGGCTTCCAAAAATAACCTCCTTCGAAGAACACCCTGAACTGGCAATCATTACGTGGAGAGAGCTTTCCATCTCACTCACAACGAGCACAACCATCGTCGTGCGCCGCTGTGTACGACCGACTCTCTGCTCAAAGGCAGCATCGATATCACTTGATGTTTGTAAAGAGCTCCTGGGTCAGGCTTCACAATACCCTTTCACCGGCCATCGTTCTTCTGTTGCTCGTATGGATTGCCCCAGTCGCAGCCGAACCGACGTCCTATAATGACCCGTTCCGTGCTATCGCATTGCAAGTCCCGAAGCATCCCGACCCTCCTATCTGTTGCTTGAAGCCTCTCCCACCATTGGAACCCGTCGAAGATGACCTCTTGCTTTCGTTCGAGGAATGGAAAGCTCGGCAACGTCATGCCCCGGAAAATGCTTCTTCGACAGGCCCTTCGAGTAGTGGAGAGAACAAGGCTGGAAATGGGACGGGGAACGGTAGTGAGCCTGTGAGCGTGGAGGATGCATCGACACCGGCGCCTGCGCCTCAGGAGGACCAGTCTCTGCATGTACCTACAAAACCGCAGGATACTACCTTGAACAGTTCACCTCATTTTCGGGTCCCACTCGTTGATCGCTTCAACTACGCTTCGCTTGATTGTTCTGCGGGAGTACATAAGGCGCATAAAGCCGCCAAACATCCGTCGAATATTCTGTCGTCGAAGAAGGATCGGTACATGCTCAGCCCTTGTAAAACGCAAGGACAGAAGCAATTCGTTATCATAGAATTGTGCGAAGATATCAGGATCGACACGGTACAGCTGGCGAATTTTGAGTTCTTCAGTGGGGTGTTCAAGGACTTCACGGTCAGTGTTGCGAACTTGAAGACCTCTTCAGCGGATGAGGAAGAGTGGGTTGTTGCGGGAACGTTTAGGGCAAAAAACATAAGAGGCGTTCAGGTGCAGTGGTCCAATTTTAAAGGAGGTTCCTGGAAGTTGATCTGATACTATAGTCCTTCCATCCACCAACGTCGCTCCGTGATTTTTATCGGTATCTTAGGATTGATTTTCACTCGCACTATGGATCGGAGTACTACTGTCCTGTTTCTCTCCTTCGAGTGTATGGACTTACGCATCTCGAGGAGTGGAAATGGGAATTATGGGAGGCAGAGAGCAGAGCCAAAATGGAAGCGGCGATGAAAGACGCCCAAGCATACCGGGCGACAGAGACCGTAGAGGACAACAACTCCAATGATACCGTACCAGCCAATGGTACTCGCCAGACCATTCATGAAGGGGAGGCAACACAATCAACGACAACTATACCCATCAATGAGACTGGGAAGGTAGTAGCGCCCCCCTCAACTGCAACGGAAAGTGTGCTACATTCGACGGCCCATTCTTCTCCACTGGCTATCACGCGCTCCCCTGAATCTGAGTATACCGAACCATTTGGCACACCTGCAATCTCTTCTTCGGCCCCTGTATCCTCTTCGGCCCATCCCTCGGCGACTTCGCCTACCAACGCTACGCCAATCCCCACCACATCCCTCGGTGACTCTGATGGAACTACCACAAGCACGACCTCGACCACTTTGTTGTCTAGTGTTGTCAATTCTTCCAAAACTCCTGCGGCTCCCTCAATCGTCTTAACACCTACACCGCTTACCGCATCACATCCCTTCCTCCCGATGCCAATATCGGGCGGGGAATCTATCTACCGCCTCATTATGAATCGACTTGTCGGGTTGGAGAGGAATCATACACTGTACGAACAATACATGGCCCAACAACATCTAGTAGTTCGAGATGCGCTGAAACGGTTAGGCGAGGATATCGGGCGTCTAGATGGCTTGGTGCGTCGGTTATGGAGGTTTCAAATAATGGACACCGCTGATTATGTTTGGAACTGTGTAGGGTAAAGGCCAACGGCAGGCACATGATCGAATGGCCCACGAGTTTGCGAGACAGCGCAAACAGTGGCAGATGGAGCATGCGCAACTACTACAGCGGATAGAGTATTTATCAGACGAGGTATGCAGTGAGGCAATCACGGTCTTCTTGTCTGTCATGTTCCTAAAAGCACTCTATTGGGACATTCTAGATAATAATGGAAAAGCGCTTGGGAGTCGCGCAGCTCTGCTTACTACTCGCAGTGTTGATTTTCATGGGCCTTACACGGGGATCTCGAGGTCCGGTTGTTGAAGAACGGAGGAACTGGCGTCCTATGCTCAAGAGTCTTAGCGGGGATTGGCAGCAGCCGCGGGTGAAAGAGGAAGTTTCTCGAGCGTCAAAGCGTGAGTCAAATTCTGGCCATACATCATCTGACGAATCCCACTCAAGGCTTTGTGCAGGGGAAGGAGGACATGTTGGTTTCCCGACAAGTGCTCCCGCCACAATGCGTGTCGGCAATTCTGACCCAGCCTCCGTTGTACCCTCGACAGGTGTTGACGCGATCGCTTCAGCCCCACCACGATACCCCTTGACGAATGTTGAGCTCAATACACCACCTCGTCGGCACCAGAGCAAACGCAGTAACGAAAACCAGCACACTGGGAATGGACAAAACTCCTTCCACATTGTGGATAACGGTACGCCGTCGCGTACACGATCTCGGGCAACTTCAAGGTCTCGAAGTAGAACGTCTTCGTGGGCGAGCAAGGGCGTCCCAGTCCACCCAAACTCATCAAGCTCTCGGTTGGCCGCGGAGGTTCGAGGCGGTTATCCTGCTTCTATTGCCAACACCCCATCGAAGGGATCGCGCGTATCCGGGGTTTATATCGCTAGCAGCAGACCAACCCTGGCTTCTGTTCGAAATAATGGACATATACCTCACGTTCAGCGGCGGACCCTACAAAGATCGCATTCGAGTCATGGTGAACCAGGGACAATAGACTATATCTCGTCTCAAGCCTGGACTGGGTCTGGAAATGCGCCGAAAAGCGCACGGAGGTGGGCTAGAACAGCTCACTTGCACGAGGTGAAGACCAAGCAGAGAGGTGAGACTTGGTACGACGAACCTCAGGCTGAGGTCGTGGATATTGCGAATGGCGCTGGGGACGAGGATGGAGGTGATGTCTTCGGTGGTGCGGAATCCACTCTGGTGCAGATGAAAACGCCAAAAAGGGAGAGGGGTGTGGTGATCCTGCATAATGAGGATGCTGATGTTGATGCTGATGGTTGGGAAAGCGCGAGCGACGTAGGCGTCGACAGCATCGAGGGTATGTAATTGAGTGGGCGCCTGTGCTGCTGATTTGTTTCTCTCGATCCTGTGCTTGATTTAACCCCAGCGCTAATTTTTCTTTTCCCAACTCGTCCTCCCTCCGGCTTACAAACATTTGCTGTCACTTTTTTTTTATCATCTGCATTTTTTTCCTCATTTTAGTTCATTCGGCCGTTTGTCCATTGGGATCCCGTGGTATAGCACACAATCACATCAATTGATATTTTATTACTAAGTTGAACCTAAGTATGGGAAGAGCCGCCAATTTCCTTGCTACATATGGGCTTCTATGCCTTGTCTAGTTGACCACGTTATGATTTCTGACTTCCCATGACTGCGATGGCATGTCGATAATCAGATTTCCGCGTCCCCTTTTATATTTCTTAAATTCCCAACCCACGCGTTCCCGAGATGACCCCTGACTTCTGTTATTATGGATGTGGAAATACCTCCTGATTCTCTCGGACAATTTAAAGCTGGGTGTCAGTTGACTGATTTCAACCGTTTCTTGCCTCTATACCTCCCCGCCATCCGCGATATTTATCACTTACAGCTCCCTCGTTGCCTACAGCTCCTAGCGCTTATCTATGCCTGACCTAGTCGACGCACCACTAACGGCTCCAGGGAAATGGAGCACGTATATGATCGAACTTTATATGTCCCGGAAAGGCCCCCAGCCGCTTGGTACGGTTGTCTTTGAAGAGATTGAGGAGAGGGCGAAGGAGAAGTTGAAAGAGTATGGTGGTAAGTAGCGCTGGAACTGTGTGAACTTAACACCAAGAAGCTACGAGATTGCTGATATTCTGATTTTATTGCAGGCGCCTTTATGTATGCGGGAGGAAATGCCGGGATCCATCAAACATATCGCGCCAATCGCCGAGCCTTCGAGAAATGGGGAATTGTTCCCCGCATGCTCGTTGATGCCTCAATTCGGGACTTGAGGGTGAGTTGTCTGAGTATACCCTCGTTCGTCCGAGTAAATTATAACGAGGAATTCTTCCCAGGTCAACATATTTGGAAAGACATATTCTTCACCATTATTATTCGCTCCCATTGGCGTTCAAAGTTTGTTCCATCCTGATGGAGAGATAGCATCCGCAAAGGCTGCCAAGGAACTGGGTGTGCCGTATATTCTGAGTACGGCGTGTAGTCGGACCATGGAAGAGGTCGCTGCCGCCAATGGTGACGGCGACCGTTGGTATCAGCTCTACTGGTATATTCGTTTCAGCATATTGGTCCGGAGTACTACTCATAAGAATACAAGGCCTATTTCCAATGATATCACAGTCTCGCTCCTCAAACGCGCTAAAGCGGCTGGCTTCTCTGCTTTAGTCGTCACTCTCGACACCATGGCTCTCGGCTGGCGCCCCCACGACCTCGAGACGGCCTACCTTCCTTTCTGGCACGGTGTGGGGACTCAGATTGGCGAATCCGACCCTGTCTTTATGGGCCGCTTCGGCAAGCAGCCCATTACAAAGTCTAATTTCAAGTGGCCTTATCTGCCCGAGGTTCAAAATAAGAAAATCCAGGAGGGAGACGAAGAAGCCAAGACCAGCGCATTCATTGGAATGGAGTGGCTGAAGGAATGCAATTCTGGTAAATTCAGGTCATGGGAGAATTTGAAGCACATACGGGACAATTGGGAAGGCCCATTAATTCTGAAGGGCATTCAGGCAGTATCGGTACGTATTTTAAAAACCAGGCTCTGCTCAGCCCTCAACCCAGCCTCTTGAATCTGGAAAACTCTTTCGACATTGTTATTTTCGGAGCTGTTAAAGCTGATACATGATTGGTGCCGTCCAGGACGCTGAGAAGGCTTTGGATTTCGGGGTGAACGGCATTATCATCTCGAACCACGGTGAGTCTGAAGTTCGGGGCGTCAATTCCCTTTGGGTATAGTTCTCATCGTTGGTTGTCTTTCATATTTCCTCTTCGCGGTATACGAACTGTGCGGACGAATCGAACGATCATCGACCCAATTCACTTCTGAACTCTCAACGGGGATCATACGTCAATCACAGGCGGACGTCAGGTCGATGGTGCTATTCCATCTCTTTTCGCGCTTGAACGCATTGCCAAGTCCCCAAGGATCCAGGCAGCCCAACGGTCCGGTCAACTAACACTTTTCTTCGACTCTGGAATTCGGACTGGTCCCGATATCTTCAAGGCGCTAGCGCTTGGTGCACAGGCCATCCTCTGTGAGTGTTTAAATAAAGAGTGTCCACTTTCACATGTCCTTCACCTATCATCGTTGGAGTTTCCTTCTCCCTTGCCCATAATCTGACTGGGATTATTCTTGAACGAGCTTGCCGAGATGGTGAGGCAGTTCAACTGCATTTGTCACATGTACGGCGCCGACCCCCCGGCTCTTCGCTGCTTCGCGGTGATCTGACCTTTCGTGTCTCGACCGATGGAGAGCCAATAACATGGTATTATTTGCGAAGTGAGCGCATATCGTGTGCTCTCATATGACAATGGTTCCTCTCCCCCGTCTCTTCGTACCATCTTACTGCTCGCCATTTCGGCGCGCGCACTTCAGAATTGGTTGTTTCTGATGTCAATTATTATCGGAAGCACGCCTCCCTTTTCATGGCTTTTCTTACAATGGTAGCACTTTCAGATCATATATTTTAGTCCGCTTAATCGGGTGCTCAATCTCCGACGCCCCAGCGCAATTGGCCTCCACCCACGAGGTCTTCCTAAAGTTTTCTCATCTTTTTCCCTTATTAACCTTTGGCTTCTTCGCGGTTCCGCTCACAAAAACAAATCGCTGACTATTTCCCCCTATATCTCCCTTGGCTATAGTGGGCCGGCCGTGGCTGTATGGAATGGTCCTCGGGGGTCAAGCGGGCGCCGAACAGGTCGTCAGGCATACCCTTGCCGATTTCGACAACACCCTCGCTCTTGCTGGTTACAAGAGCATTGTAGATATACAGGGAAAGGGAGAGGGTGTGTTGATGAAACTTGACCTTTGAGGTTGGAAGTCCATCAGAAAGTGAATGTGAGCAGTCATTTCCTTCGCGACTCCCCGATCCACATCTTGGGATCGGTCACCTCTCAATATCTCGCTTATGCTGGCGAGACTACCAGGTCATGTATTCCTAGAATTTACAGTCGGCGCGAACCACGCCCCCCACGAACTTTTGGCTTGTATCTACCATTAGCCCGTCCTCTCGATCTTGTGACTTGTGACGGGAGATCCACAATGAACAACATGCTCAATCCTCGAACCTGTGTCCACAGCCCCGCGGCCAAGGCACTTCACATTCCTGCCCCCGCGGCGGCGGCAGCCTGTCTTAGTACGTGATCCTGGTGCACCGGAAGAGCCTTCTGATGCTGGCTTTCTTGCGCACGAAGTCTTAAAATACTGAACTGACTGCCTTTCGAGCAATGATAACCGAAATATATCTAATTATTACTTCAACAGCCACTCCTTCCATCCACTAGCATTCCAACCCTTCTCAAATTCTTCCTCGGAAAACCGTTGGATAGCCCATGTTCGTGCACGCTGTCGTAAAGCAAGCTCCTCCTCAGGAGGGAGTAATAGAGCTGTGTTGAGCACATCCGCAAATTCTTCTGTTGTTTTTGCGTGATATCCTGTCCGAAAGAGATCAGCGATTCCGCGAAATTCGATAGAATTCGTCAGGCTACCTGTTGGTTTTCCGTTGAAGGGCACAATTATGTCCTTGAGAGGTCCTCCCGATGCGTGTGCCACAGGTATAACACCGGCAGCCTAAGCGCTTGTCAATATGAGGTCCTCTGAGAAGAGACAAAAGTACGCACCATGAATTCTACGACATTTATACCGAAATGTTCGTCTACCATAGTGCTGAGGCCAATACTAGCCTTCGATAGCCATTCTAGCACGACCGGGTAGGATGCATTTACGACGAATTCGGTTTGCTCCTGCACAATCCATGGGAGGGTCGTATTAGGCCACTGAGATATTGCCCCGAAATATAGTATTACTTACCGCAATACCCAATTCTTGAGCTAGCCGTCGCAGATCGGCAACACGTCGAGCATCCTCTTCATTCCGGCTGCCGCCAATCAGCACGAGTCGGACAGGCTCTTTGGTGCCGCTCTTCGTATATTCTGGATGATCCTTTAAGAGCTGTGTGAATGCGCGAAGCTGAGTGGGATGGTCCTTTTCGGGTCTGATATGGGATCGGAAAATCAGGTTACCGAAGAACAAACACAACCAAAAACACACATACCTAAACTGAGCAACGCTCAAGATTACGCGTTGGCGGTGAGTTAAGGGAAAGCTCGACATTTCCCTAGTGTCACAGGGAGGATATACAATACGTGCGCTGGAAATGCGTTTGCCCTTTCTTGCCGTCGTTGCTGCATCTAGAATCTTGAGCATTGATATTGGCGTCGCCCACTGATACGCGTTGAGGATGAAATCGGAATGTTGTAGGATGGAATTGACGTGACCACTCGTCCAGGACGAGTTGACCATCAAGAACGAAGCCGTACGCAAAGAGGAGGCATAATAAAACATGAAAACCCGATAGTAGCTAGACAACATGTCAATACGCCGCCGATTTGAATATATGTGAACCTTACAATAATTTAAACCTGCTCAGCACGGCTGAGGAAGATATGGCGGAGGCGTTTGTATGCCATTTTCGACGAGATCGAACCCTGGCGAGCATGTCTGTGCTGATTGTGGGATAGTGAACATATGCGCCGACGGGGATGCGCCCGAGTATAGAGACGACTCGGAATGTGAATGCGTATCCCATTGTATCTATATCCAATGAGTATGCCTTGGGGGTTCTATTGATGACGGACCGAACGGACGAACCGATGTACAGATCGGGAATAAGGATCGACATTGCCTCCCAGGCAAGGTAGATGGAACCCAGACTCTGACCAAGCAAAGTGAAATACGGCCACTGTGAATCTTCAACCCACTTTCTGGAATGTAGGAAGACGAAATGTGTCTTCAGTGGATCAAGCTCAATGTCAAACCTAGCCTGGGAATGGTATCGTACTCAATGCACCCTACTCAGAAGTGTTTGATAGGTACCTACCTTGGCCTTTGCCAAAATCTGATCCTTTGTTGCATCTATGTCACCACTATATACAACACTAATCATTTCCGGTTCGTTTCTCTGCAGGGCAGCAATGGCGGTCCACAACACCCGTTCACCACCACCACCTGCATTACTACCTTTTGGTCAGAATCAGATGTTTTGTAGGAAAGCCGTACAGTATATCCTTAACTCACCAGTAAGGGTGAAAGAAACCAACCAGCGTCCTCCGGTCAGTGGATGTGATACCAAGTTGCTGGAGGACGCCGTTGCGTCGTGTGACGTTGTCCTTCCGCAAGAGCCATGCGTATACTTGCAGACTTATCCAGAGGAGGATCGTCGTCGTCAGACTCAGTAAGGATGAGAGTATGGCCAGCATGGCCGCCGGGTGCACAAGACTTTGACTTGTTGTCGACGTGGAGTATTGGAATCTCTGGGACTGTGAGATCATACTGTCACGCTGTGACGTTCTTAATGAGACGTTCCCCTTCCTTTCATCGTTCTATGGAGCAACATACCGAGCATTCACACTCCCAGGCCAAGTTTACCCCTCTCGCCATTGGTACATGAACAACACAGTCTACACTACTTTTCAATTCTGACTACTCTGTCGCAAGCCGGTCCCGCCTTATACTTTGACTCGAAGAGGTCCACGTGACTGGACGAGGGGGTCGATATGTTACATATCTCCCCCATGTTATTACACAGCATCTTGTGCTATAAAACGCTGAGCTCTATGTCTATTTCCATAGTCCCCCATCCCCCCCCCTCTCTACACCTCCGGCTACGATGGTTTGCGAACAACTCGATCGCTACTCTCTCGTCTTTATCCATCACACTCTTGCTACCACAGAATGCGCAATCGCTCGGGAGCTCGTTAACATCACCCCCACCACTGCGTCTGTTGCCCCCTCATATTTATCATCCCCAACGGTGGTACCAGATCCTCAGGATCATGCTGGCAGCCAGGATGCTATGACACAACTCATCATCCGACTCGCCATCGCAGGACGTGCGTCTCTTCCATGCCATGACCGTCTCCAACTTGTTACTCACTCGCTACTATATATATAGCTATCTGCGCCCTTGTCCTCTTGTTGGTTTGGTATCTTGGAAGGAAACCATTCCGCCAGACCTGGAAGGATACCAATAACGCTACCCCCGCCCCCGACGAATATCCTATGGATGGGACTTTTCCCATTGTGCCCCAACATAGCGCCTCCGCTGGTGGCCCGGCTGTTAACGGCGCCGGTCCCCTTGCACCCCCTCCTATTTTAGCGCCTCCTCCCACTGTCACTCGTGCGAGGATCTAATTCGCGACCCAGTCGTCGTGATATAGCTCGTCATCCCCACCATCGTATGATCTTTGAGTTCAGTCATCATCCCTGTTGTGAGATTTCCTTGAGCATTGTTGTTTTTGTTTGCTGTGCCGAGCCATACCCATTTCTTAATTGATACCCACTAATTATGTATATACCCCTATCTACCAGTTGCTCTACCCTGCATTCACGTAGGCTACCCTTAAATACTATCATGGCTCTATGCTCCTCTTCCGTCACTATCGTGGACGGGTCGACCCCGCGCAATCCCCGCCGCCGCTCTCATGATATATACAGCATCATAGCCATGGAGGAGTGTGTGATAATCTCTTTCGAGACAAATCGTCGTCACCTATATACAGTATATCCATCCCTTCTTCGAGCTGATCGTGATCCGCCATGCGGAGATAATATGTGCTAGGTATAAAACTAGGCTTCAGAAACCTCACACGGGAGCCATCTCTGTACCGCCCTAGACATGGTCCAGAGAAATGCTGTTTCTAAGGATCTGGTAGAATCCCCTTCGCTTCCGGTTGGGGTTAAGAGCGCTTATAAGCCTGCCCGACATGACCGTCGTTCTGGCGCTTAGACGTCATGATGAACACTACATACCCGTTTTGGAATGTTGCGCATGTCAAGATCCGATCTCTGCTTAGGTATTCGTCCGATCATTAGACAGCGGGCCAGTCATTCGAACGAGAGCACGGTTTGGGTCGTACTCACTAACTTTGGCATACCAATAATAAGACATTAGCATTAAGCATGGGCGTGGAAAGGGTGATATAGATACGGGGGGTATACGGCTAATCCAGCGATATATCAGCCACAGCCGAAAGAAAAAAAAATCTGACAAGGACTAGATATTGGTAACCAAACTTCAATAAAGTGTTATAATTTATTATTCAAGCGATCATTGCTTTCCTCTGCCTTCAGCTGTCACAGCTGGTTCCCCAGGTGGAGGACCAGGATAGGCTGGTGGTGGGACATCAAGTTGTCCCGCCACCGTGAAACCGTAGCCGGCCTGCTCGGATACTATAGTCGATGGGTTAGTCCCAGTCACCCCAGTCCCAGTGGTACACGTGCTAGCCCGCACTGTCGTGGGACTCGCACATACGCCACCCTGATAGCTTTGCATATGTCCAAGGGAAGGCGTGGCGCTACGAGATGGCGGGACCATAGCTCCCGCCTGCATCTTCCTTGGACCATAGTTCTGGTAGTACGACTGATGAGCAGCCCCTCCAGGACCAAACGGATACCCATTCGTGTTCGCGCAAAAAGGGTCATGATTCAATGTCATACTCCGTTTACCCGAAAGATCAAACGGCGTGACCGCATGAGCGCCGCCGGTGTTGGGAGAGGTGGGTGTGTTGGTGGGTATGGCAGCGGCCTCGTCCGCGAAATTGTCTGCGAGTTTTCTACGGACACACCAGACTATGGCGATGATTATGATGAGGCCAAGTATACCGCCGAAGATTGCACCGACTATTACACCCGCGGAAGGTCCCTTGTGGTTTCGTAACGCGGCGGAATCAATGGGCAAGGTCGTAGCATCGGGAGCGAAAACGGTTGCCGTGTATATACGCTGAGAGGAACTTGTGGAGGATGTCAAGATTGAGGTGATGGAAGCAGTGGATGTGCTAGACAAGGAAGAGGTTGTAGACGAAAGAGTGGATGTTGATGAGAGAGCGGAAGTAGTAGAATTAGGGGCTTGGGATGTTGCACTAGCCTCCATGTCCGTGACGGCAAAGAAATCGAGCCAAAGCCATCCGCCTTCAGATTCATTGACAATCTCGAGCGTGTGCTCTCCGAGCTTTAATTGTGACGATTGGAAGAACTTGACGCTATGCTGGGCGTCTTTCCCCGGGTTTGAGACGTAAGAAACTGGAGGGCTTGCATCGATAATATACTGTGACGTGGTCCCTTTAGAGTCAATGCTCATAGCAGAAACTGTGCCATAGACAGCAATAGACGTGCCTGTGAGTATATTGAGTTGTATCAGTCGCCAGGCCGAAGAGAAGTACAAGCGCCTCACCATTAAATGTTATTTTAGCATTGGCTCCCTTCGTTCGCGTAAGTGATGTCGTATGCAGATACTCGTCTGGTCCCCCATAAGACCCCCAATGAAAGCCCAAGGCTGGGCGAGAGTACACAACAGAACTATCCCGATCATCAATTCTCGTGATGGAAGATGCCATTCTTTTCTGCGGCGGCCAAGCCCAAAATATACCCTGAATAAGTTTTAAGTAGGAAGGGGTGGTAGGAAGGAAGTAGTTAAAGGACTGGAAGGTGCAACCGGCGCAAGTCGCGGTGCCTACTCAAGCAATACGTCACTTGGTGGTCTAGAGGTCTCTCAGGTAGGTAGGAAAAGGAGTGAACGAAACCGTCGGAACCCCCAGCCGCTCCCACCCTATTAGGGTCGTGTTGATCAAATGAAATGATACTTGAACGTCTTGGACCCTCAACTACCGCTCCTTGAAACGCGGTCATTCCCTTTAGAATGTAAGCTGTCAACTGCAGATCCCTAAGCACCATTCTCATTTCAAAAAGTCGGGTTTCGTACGTTAAGTGCATCTGTGTATGTCCACGAGTCTGTGAGTTCCTCAAGCTATATCATACTGGCGCATGGGATGTGGCGCTTGGGACACGGAAAACGCCTGATATAGGAGCGAAAATGCCAGGCGGCGCTTGAAACTCATTTTTTGTCATGAAATCTACTATATATACACTATTTGTGTGGCGTGATATATTTTTGCGCAATGATCCCACGATCTTGGACCATACAATCAGACACTACATACCTTACCCGCATCTAGACGTTCAAATGTATCGATTATTGCCCTTGCTGGTGGTTGATCCTGTTTACCCATCTACGTGCACGCTTATCTACTCAGGCGACAGTAGCAAATACACTAAATGAATGAATGTCCTATAGGTATAGTAGACAAAAGTCCAAAACAACAGGGCCATAAACCCACGTACTCTAAACCCAGAAAAAATCCGTAAAACTCCCGTTGACCGGGTAAACAAAATGAGCGACTAGCAATAATGAGCGACATTGTATTAGAGAACAACCCAAAAGAAACACAAACACGGTAGTGGCGATGGAACCACTGGCGGCCATCACCTATGGCACAAACATAAAACCCATCCACTTAATGCCTACCTGAACCCCCTGCTTCCGAGCCATAATCAGGTGGCGGGTCATAATGGTGTCGATTGGAAGCAAGCCAACGCTTTCCCCGTCCCACTGGCTCATACCCAGCCGCAGCGGCTTGAGAGGTCCTAGTAACTTCAATCGAGTCCGTGTGAGAAGGCAAAATAGTAAAGGGTGTCATAGTATGTGAATCGCCCAGTTGGGACATTGGTGAT
>QFDT01001137.1:0-14170 GCA_003315915.1 Macrolepiota dolichaula
CATCACGGGGAATCCTAGGATATTCGGAGTTGGTGATTTCAAAGATGGTTGGATGTCAATCCTACGACAAAAATAATCATAACAATGTCGCCTTCAATTGAGGTGGGATCTATGCACAGCAGAATCTGAGGTAGTATCTAGGATGCCAATGCCCAACATTATGTGGTGAGGAACGCAGAAGAAACAGTAGACCCTGAGAAAAAGAGAGACTGATAAGACAGCTACATCTGTCAGAATAGTACACTAGAACAAGGAAAATCATGCACAGGCGGGTCATAAAAACGAGCGTGAATAGGTGGGAAATACGAGCCAAAGAGAGTGGAGCGTCCAGGTCAATAAACACTGAACATGCAAAGAATCACCAATTCCATTCCTCCTCATCATCATCTTTTTTCTTGCCGACCTTCCTCTCTGTCGCTTGTTCCTTTGCGATGACCGAGGGGGTTGAAACAGGCTGCAACACCGCAGCGTCAAACTTCATCGTCTCACCATCCTCATCATCCAACAACGATCCTGCAACGCTTGGTGAAATGGAAGGCGTCGCCAAATGAGTTGGTAATGTCGAACCATTGGTAACGGGGGCAGCGGAACTAGGTGGCGCGAGGACGCTCACAATAGACTGCGACACGTCCGCTAACAGTAATGACGCGCGTTTCTGATTTTTCGTAAACCTTCAAACAGTAATTAAGAATGAGGAGAGAACTGGGGGAGGAAAGGACCCACGTCGAACTCCGCTGCAATTGGCCAAGCTTCTTTCCCATACTATCCATCCACGAACCTACGGACTGGGGCGAAACAGCCACACCAGCTGCCAATCCTAGACCTGGTATTGATGACATTGGCGCTAGCCCACCTGGATTAGGACTTGAACTCGTCTTCGGCCCAGATGTACCATTTGAGTGGCCATCAAAACCGGAAGGTGAAGGCGAGCCACCTAGTCGAGGCGAGGAACTGGGACTTGCACTTTTATAGGACATTGAAGGAGGGGAAAGAAGAACCGAGGGTGCTAGTGTTGAAAAATCGAGGTGTTCAAAGTCGAGTCGTGCCGTTTCGCGTGATTTTCGACGGTGAGCTTTAGTTGTCGTAGACTGTACATCAGATGCCCACGTCTCTCCGTCCAGCGGTTCTATCAAATTTGTTGGGGCAGGAACAGATGTAACCACGCTACCTGTGTTCGAGGTAACGGGAAATCGCGGAGGAGAACGCGAACGCGAGGACGGCTGGGACCTGAGTCGCTGATCCTGCTTATGATGAAATTCAGGATTTGGACTCATTGTTGGTGTAGCTCCGGTGTCGCGCACCATTAAAATTTGGATACCTGGGTCGTTATGGCTGTCTTCCTCCATAGCTTGGCCCTCCCCTTCAATACACCCATATTCCTCACCCGAGCCCTCGTATGGGCCGTCCCCAAGGGATGATTGGGATGATTGTGAAAGTCGTGCTGTTGTTGTTGCATATGTAGATATAGATGAGTTGGACCCTTTTGCAGAGTGGGATTTGCGTATGAGTGTATGAGTGAGGGAAGGTGGTCGTGATTTCAGCTGAGGCTTGGACGTCGCGGAGCTTGATACAGAAGACGTTGGTGACACAGAGAAGCCTGCCGCCAGGAGCCTGCTTACTCCCTGAACGCCTTCTTTGATGCCTTCGAAGACGACGCTGCTGGCATCACCGGTGCCGTTAACTGGTCCCGGGTGGAGGTCGCGCTCAAATCCTCTGTTGACGATGCGCTCCCATTTTCGTTTGACTGTGATTTTGTGCGCGCATACATCCACGAGATATGTTTACGAACCTAGTCAGACGAGCCAGGATGATGATAGAGTCTATACGCACGCTGGACAAGTTCCGCCTCGTGTATAGCGAGCTGGGACTTAAGTTCAAGGCACTTGGATTCCTTCTGAGCAATAAACCGCAGAAGGTCTGCGTGTCTATAACACCGTTGGTAAGAGTGTGATTCCTTTTGGTGGACTACGTAGAACAACGCACTTTTCGGTCAACGTTAATGGTGGACGTTCTCTCCCCGGAGTCACAGGCGCAGAAGATAAACCGAATGACGATGCTGGCAGCGACACCGTGTTCACCCTATCTCCCGCCCTCGTCCATAATCCTTCACTCACACTCGCCAATCCCGTTCCCTCTTTCAGCGTTCCCAGCGAGTTCCTCCGGATTAGCGACCCTCGACGTGTATTCTCTGTCGAGTCTGGTGGGAAATATCCTATTGATGACTGCCGTCGCGCCGCTTTGATCTGCGCAGTCGTCGGACTTGACGATGAAGGACCTATGGCAGCATTCATAGAAAAACGTTTCGGATGTCGAAAGCTGGATGGAGGGGACGGCGACGAAAATACATCGCTTGTCGTTGCTGATACTGCTGAGTTTGAGATGAGGTGAAGGGGTCGTGGGGTGTGAGTGGACATGGTCGTGGTTGTAGTGGTCGTGATGGAATAGCAACCAAATCATTTCCCGCATCAATTCCGCCCTGACCAATAGTAATCTTATCACCCGTGCTCAAGACACAAATTAATCATTAATTTGCGCCTACCCGGCCATCCAACACTACCTATACCCAACGCTCACAAAAGACCTGCTTTCTTAAATAAATCAAAACGATCCGCAACGAGTATATAATGTGGTGTTGGGACCTGCGGGTCCGAATATCAAATTTCCCCGCCTTCGAGTCGCATGTCACGGCACATTGCGCCCACAATGGACCGAGGCGCCTATGAACGGAGGCGCCTATGAACCAAATATCGGAGCCCATGAACGAGGTTCTAAGAAAAGTCACACAATAGTTGAATATCCTAGGCCGGCGGTGTCCACCCTATACAATTGCATAAAACACCGAGATGAATGGAAGGAGAAGATAAGCCTGAGGGTACTAGGCTTCTCATGACGTCTTTTCTTCTTATATCGCTATGACTGACCGGATTAACGGTTTTACAGCTCCGTCCAACATGGGCTGCGCGTGTTGCCTTGATCTGGTAGATGAGAGCATCCTATCGGTCCCGTTCGGTCTTCTGTGCAGACAATGGAGTGCCTGATCTTAAAATATCACCCATTCCAGATTTAACGCCTTAGCCACAGAAAAACTTGTTCATGGGGTACAATTACCGCCATAAGCCCGCCAAAAGAAGCCCAAGAAGTGCCACTATACCCATGCCATTAACACATTAATTCTTCTATCATCAGACTGTCCTATTTACGCGTATCCATCTGACCATGGACCACCCTGTACCGGCGTTCAGATGACTCCAAATGGTCAAATCATCGAGGTATATAGATCATATGTTGCGAGTATAGCACCTCTGGCGGAGATGCACACAATGATCCTCAAGTTGATAACCGTACTCGCACTATCCCCCCTCGCATTGTGTACAACTTGGGGGTCCATCAGAGATGTTCCAAAACTTGACTGGGACTTCATTATAGTAGGAGGTAGGCACCTGCTAGCACCCGTCAGCGAATAATACTTAGACCAGTCCATGATCAGGCGGTACAGCAGGTTCAGTCCTTGCCAACAGACTGACAGAAGATTCCAAATTCAACGTCCTCGTCATCGAAGCAGGGCCGACGTATGTCCCACTAAACTTATTGAGATCCCTTGACTCACGTGGTACGATGCACAGGAATGAGGGAGTGATAGAATCAATGTGCCCAGGTCTCCAGTCTAAGCTTGCCCTCACACGTTATGACTGGAACTTCACTACGGTTCCGATTCCCGGTTACAACAACCGCTCAATCAATTATCAACGCGGACATCTCCTTGGTGGAAGTAGTTCCGTCAGTAAGTACATCCCAGTGGAACAGAGTCGGTCGGAACCTCACACAGGAACGATGTAGACGGGATGGTTTTTACAAGAGGTGCTGCAAGCGACTATGACCGCTGGGCCAGAGTTACTGGAGACGCTGGATGGACTTGGGACAACCTCCAATTATATAGAGAACGAGTAAGCATAGCTGGCCACCTTGATAAGAGTCTGGATCCCTACTCAAACACACACACAGCATGAGAAATTCCAACCACCAGTCGACAACCATGATATCACAGGTCAATACAACCCAGTCGTCCATAACCTGAACGGCACAGTCCCGACTAGCGTCTCTGGTTTCCAACACCCGACTGTCGATCCAATCACCCTAAAAGTCTCACAAGAACTAGGCGGGGAGTTCAAATTCAACTTAGATTTCAACTCTGGGATGCCACTTGGTGTAGGATGGCTTCAAGCGACCATAGGCCACGACGGAACCCGAAGCAGCGCCGCAACGTCCTATCTCACACCCCAAGTCCAGACCCGGAAAAATCTCCATATTGTGACGGACACTCTGGTCACTCGTGTTCTTCAGACTTCGAAGGGCTCATCCACAAATTCACAGAATCCCACCATCCGGACAGTAGAAATCACATCCAGGGATAATCAATCCGACAAAGTCCTCATGACAGCTTCTAAAGAAGTCATCTTGTCTAGCGGGTCTATTGGATCTCCACATATCCTCTTGAGTTCCGGGATCGGCGACCGCGAGGACTTGGAGAAACTGAAGATTCCGGTAGTACTGCATAACCCGAGTGTTGGACGAAACCTGACGGACCATCCATCCGTAAATGCAGTTTCATTCGGTTTGAAGCCAGGTTTTCTCGACATGGGCTTTTGGGCAAAGTGAGTTTTTGATCATGGCCTCGCGTTGTATTTGTGTTGACTTCGACTCGGTTAAGCCTGGCATCCGACCCGAATTTGCAACAACAGGCCCTTGCACTCTGGGAGAAGAACAGGACAGGGCCTTACACTGCACTGGTTATAAGCGACCACATTGGTTGGGTCCGTATACCAGATGACTCATCTATCTTTGAAATGTTCCCCGATACCTCGTCTGGTCCCACCGCTGCCCATATCGAAATGATTATAGGAGTAAGCGCAAGAGATTAGATTCCACAGAGCCGATAGAACTAACTCACGCTAGGCAAGTAACAACACAACCTGGGAAATGCGCCTCCGCCTAAGTAGTCCAGCATCTCGTACGTCGAAAAAAATACTCTCAAAATCTTCAACTAATCTTCCAACCCTCACCACTGCAGGAGGTTCTATATCCCTCAACTCATCCAACCCCCTCAATGCCCCACTCATCAATCCCAACTTCTTTTCCCATCCCTTTGACATCCTCGCTTTCCTCGAAGCCTTCAGAGGAGCGCAACGCTTCGTTTCTTCCCCCGCGCTCAAAGATGCCATCACTGGCGTTCTCGAACCATACACCAACGCAGTTACCGACACCGAGATCGAGAACGCCATCCGAGAACACGCAGTAACGGCATGGCATCCTATCGGCACGGCCGCAATGTCTCCCAAAAGCGCGAGTTGGGGTGTCGTCGATCCCGATTTGAGGGTCAAGGGTGTAAATGGCCTAAGGATTGTTGATGCATCCATCATGGTGAGCGCAGCCTTGATTATCTTGTGCTTTGGTTGGGGTGCTGACGAGTTTGGGCTAGCCGTATATCCCTTGCGCACATACACAGACGGCGGTGTATTTCATTGGCGAACGCGCTGCGGATCTTGTGAAAGAGGCTTGGAAATGAGCGTTGGAGGTTGAGCGCCAGTGTTGGTGTTGGCGTTTAAACATGTATCAGTCCTTTAGAGTGCTGAATTTCTAACTTTCCTCGACTACCCACTGAAGTCCTCGAAATTGATTTTCCATTTTCAACCAAGACGGCTGGCAAAGGTTGGTATTAGCAGCTGACAAGTTCATCAGCGCTCTCGAGCAAATATTAGATAGCACGTTGGACTACACCATACCGTGGTAGGGCGGATCAAAGAAACGAAAACCTCAGCAACAATATTCCGAGGTATGGGAAATGGGACTTACGTTTTTCGGATGAGTATCATAGAGATCTAGACCAACCAACATCAAGTAAACGCTACGTAGTTCCGAAGGCCCAGACCGCCCATATAGGGTCCTTTGTAGTAAATTCCTGGGCCATTGAGTCACAAATATCTTGCCTTCGCAACTGTGGCGTGCCGCAGTGTGCATCCGTCGCCTGTATTCTCGGCGTGGTACAAACTGAGTCCAGTATTCGCGAGGTTTGGTCTCTATGCTAAGGTCTATCCTAATTAATGCCGAGAGAAGAGTGTGCTCCCATCCACCCTGAGCACCAACAGATATTGTTTGATCTTGTTTTTTTTTTTTCAAAAAAGGGCATCTACAGATAGAATTGTCTGTGTGGAACGGGCAGTGATAATAAAATCAACGTTGATTGTGTTCGCAGGTATTGGAATTCAAGTTTGCACGGCTTCTTGCCGGCAGTAATCACTACGTAAGTCCGAGAGTGGTGCCATAACTCGAACAGTGGTCTCCTCCCGTTGGAGGTTCTGGTATTGATCATCCTGGCATACCAGTCAAAGCTTTGATACCCGGGATTGCTTGTTGCTCCCCACATTCGATGGAGAATTTAACGTTACGAGTGAGACAACAAGAACAATATCCCCGCAAGGATTCTAGTTCAGGGCAAGAGCGACCCTGGTGAGGCACTTGACATAGGGACGGCGCTTAGGGTTAGGTTTAGCCGTGAAAATTATTATGGTACCCTGGAACTCTTCCTCGATCAAATTAATACAGGTATTTCCCTTAGTAGTGTGTCTGTGTTATTGACTACGAGGCATATGCAAATCGATGGACCGCTGCTCCGTTGGGGATGGATTAGCTGGCTAGAATAACTAGTACGCTATGGACTCGATTCTTTCGCATCGAATTTCTGACAGCTAGATTGCGTGATCCCTTGACATTTATCGAAATACCTGATCAGGTCCACCGTATCGTCATTCCCAACGACATATTGAGTTTATTGACGTGAATATCATAAGTCGTAAGTGAGGTTTGAATCATAACGTGATGTATTTCTCAGAGATCTTATGGTCAAGCTGAAGCTTTTGTTGTGTAATGGACTTCCGTCTTCATTAAGCGCAGGGTATGGAAAGCGAGCTTTGTATTTGTGTTGGTGCAACTTGAAGAGTTGGATAAGTGAATGTGAATATGTGGCTTACCAGCGACTATAATCCATCTCGGTTCCCCCTAATTTCCACATCAGACTTCTGCTAAGGGAAGGAACAGGGGCTTAGCATAGATGCTATCCCTACACTTCTTTGAGCCGACCGTGCTAGCACCGAAACAGCATCGGATGGTCGAGAAACGTAATGACGGCAATATCACCGAGGGCCTAGACTCTCACCTTTTCAGAAATCGCGCTAGTCACTATGCGCTGCCAGTCCCTAAGGTTCTCAATAACGTATTCAAATGATTCGTCAGAGTACTGCATAAATGCTCTCTCGAGTCAGGATTCCGATATACTGTAACCATCCCAATTACTCCTACTTTTTTGTGATATGAAAATCCCACTAAGTAGGTACCTTGTCGTGGGGGGGTTAACAGTGAATCAAAGAGAGTGTATCGTGTGATTGATGCAGACATCGGCGATTGAGTTCTGGTGTCGAGCGAAAAGGATCACTAACCATTTCGGAAGCTTGAGTATACGTAGCATCCTTATATTTTCGGTGAGCGGACCGCAAATACATCGTACGATGAACTGCTTTCGTGGCTCCAGTCTCCAGAGGACAGCACCTATCTTAGATGACTAAATGACTTATCTATCTCCGTACCTTGTATGTTAATTAATATAAACTAATTAAATTCGATGAAATCCGTGTAATGTCAAAATCACACGACCGGTGCCGTCAATTCATTTCGACTCAACGCTGAACGAGGACCACATCCACCTCCAGCACCCACCACGGGAGACCAATGCCACAAAGCCCAAGCCTTCAGCTAGGGCCCAGAATCCCCCAAGAACTCCTTGATATAATCATCACAAATCTAGAGGGCAGTACCACTGCCCTTGCCCGGTGTGCACTTGCCTCTTCCCGCCTTCACCCTCTCTCCGAAAAACTTCTCTACCGGAAATTCACCCTTGGCCCACCAGTGCGCTACAGTCTCACTAAAAAACCCAGAACAAGACCAAACCTACGATCCACCCACAACCTTCTCAAAATCATCCAATCCAAACCCTACATCGCAAAATACATTCACGAAATCACGATCACAAACAACGGGCCGCTCTTCACGTGGCTCAATCGGGATGCGACAAATTGGCTGAACAATAACCAAGACGACTCCATCGGCAGGGTGGTTTGCCAATTGGCCAACCTCCGCAGGTTCTCCCTGGTCGGCGCCGTCTCACAAGCGTCCGATGATGGTTACTTAGACTGGTTTGATTTCTCTGGCACATTTCGTTTCACGTTGGTTTATGCGTTTACAATGTTGGAAAAATTGGAGAGTATTAGGTTGGAGCATGTTGATAATCTTCCATTTGGGCTCTTCGACCAACTTCCCACCGGTGTGAAGGTGCTCGTATTGCACGACGTTTCCTGGGCGCCAGATGGTTACTACCCACGTGAGCGGCTTCTACTCGACGGGGTGTTAGAGAAGCAGAAGAAACCACGGGCAGAGCTCGAGACGTTGTGTCTCCATTTGCATGATAATTGCTATTGGCCCTTTGCTGCGTATCTCTTGACCTCGCCAAGTGCACCCTCGTTGACGAATCTTAAGCGCTTACACTTTGGGATGCGCGAACTGGAGGATCACGAACAACTCTGGCAGCTTGTGGTGAAATGTAAAGATAGCCTGGAGCATCTCGAGTTTTTCCCATCCTGGTCCAGTAGGTTTTATCTCTTACACAATATACCCCAGCTGATATATCCCCTAGTCGGTCATGAAAGTAATGTCGTTGAACACATAGTTTTCTCTGACATTCCAAACCTCCGTCGCCTCTCTTTCAACTTGTACACACAAACAGACAACTGGGGTGCAGATGACTGGGCGAGTTGGGTCGCTATGACCTTGAACAAACTTGTTACCCGGTCTCGATCCACGTCCCTTTCTTCGGCGCTGCCCTCACCTTCACCTTCCTCATCCCCTTCATCAACCTGCCTCTCATCCTTCACAGACTACGAAGCGGACATGAGCAAGCTCGAATTCATCCGCATCCGCTTCGAGTTCGCCTTCACAGAAGCGGACGATCTGTACCTTGATCTGTCAAAATGGCGCTGGGTGGACAACGTATTGCATCTCCACGATAATTTTCCCAAGTTACAACATGTCCAAATCGATCTGGTGTGCATCGATGACAAGACACAACCATTCCTTGAGAAACTGTTGGTAGAACTGAAGGCACAGTTTCCAAAGCTGACTCGGCTGGGGGTTTTGCAAATTCAAGAAGGCTGTAAGTCCCTCGAGTTGAATTTATCCTTTCCTATATCTGAAACGGGCCTGGGTTTTTCAATTAACAGCCAGGAGCCATCCTGAATGTTTGGAGTGAGCAATCTTTCATGACGTTGTCCTCAATGAATTATTCTGCCAATGTCAATTTTGTAATGTAGAATGTAAATCCTGTTATTTATGTATACCCTAGATACCCGTGAATACACGCTCCACGGATTGGGCCAAACCAAGTTCCTATGTGTAGTGCAATGCATAAGCGCTCAGCTCGAATGGGAGGTTGTCCCTTCCTTTCGGGGCAACAACGGAAACATATCCTCCTTCTCCAAAAATGCCTGTGACGCTGCCAACATTTCCTCTCCCTTTTCCAAAGTCACGTTATCCCCAACCGGCGTGAGCTTTCCAACAGGGGTCAAAAACATCCCGTCATATTTGTCCCTCTCTTCTTTCACCTTTGGGGATGCAGCAGCGAAGAGTGTGTTGTACGCGCCAACTTCTGGTGAATCGAAGAAGAGATTGATTATGGGACTTAAAATGCGTGTGATGAAGTAGGTATTCGAAAAGGTGTTGACCATGCCTGGGTCAATAGAGATGTAGATGAGATTGGGGTGGGTGTTGCGTTTATGTAACACGGCATGCGTCATTTGCTGGCAGAGTTTTGAGACAGCTGCGAGCGAGTTTTTTGTGAGTAGAAGTCTGGGTGCCAGATGGAAGGGGCGCACCGTAATACGCAAAGGCAGCCATGAATCCGCCATCTGATCTGTAGTCTAGACGGAAGTCGTCCGGGGTCTTGAATTGAATATTTGGGTCCTTGGCACGGCTTAGTTTGTGTGCGAGCGACGAAACCTATAAACTAGTTCAACCAATGGCTCGGAACGATTATATATGATACCTACCGTAACAATTCGAGCTTCGCCATATTTATCAGATGTTTCCTCAATCAAAGGGAGAAGAGTCTGGAGAAGTCTCAAGTTTCCAAAGTGGCTGATTGGTAACGAATGAGCTGACGGGGAACCAATTAGCCAGAAGGACGAACTTGGTAGCGATGATGTCTATCCAGTGCGTATCAAAATAGGGAGTTCAGGAGCAAAAGTGTGCCTACCGTCGTAATGTTTGATTCGGTAGTCCGCCAACCTGGTAATAGAGGTCATTTAGAGACTCTACTTCAGAGCCCAACGACATACATGGCACCATTCAAAACTAGGGTCGTGTTGTCTGTTAACTCTCGGACGCTTTAAAAGTAAGATATCATGCGCACCATAAATATCCAGTCTGTCAATTTGGCCCAACAGTTTATCTCCTGTCTCCTTCGCCTTCGCGACTGTACTAAAATCACACCACGCATAAATAACCTTTCCTTTCTGAATGCCCTCTTTCTCGAGCTGCGAGACGGCAGCATTTCCAGATTCTTCACTCCGCGAACCCAAGTATACAGTAGCTCCCTTGCGTGCAAGATGCTTCACTGTTTGTAAGCCAATTCCACGACTGCGACACGGGTGATTGCGATAGTAAATTCACAACAGCCGAACGGGAAACAAATGCACGCACTTGCCGCCAGTTACGAACGCGACTTTACCTGTGAGATCTGCCAAGTCTCTGTCGGGTTTGAAGTTCTTTTTGAAGGTCATCCTGCACTTGTACAACTGGGCCTAGATGAGGAACAGGAAGTAGTCAACGTGGATGATGACATCGTGTGAGATATGATGCTCGCTTACCCAATACTCCCACCGGATTTTTCGTATTTCATATCAGAACGCGCTTGGTGTTGAGAGAGACTGCCATCCGAGGGGCGAAAGCTCACACGCACTCCGCCCTTGAGAGCGAGCTAAAGTACAAATGTAGTACATAGGGTTCGATATTTGCATGAGATCACTAGCTAAAATAAGGATTGATGAACTGATCGAACGCATTATCCCAGTTCATCCACCAGTATTAGAGCCTGCATGCCTGAGGATATTGAGAATTCCTTTTGAGATAAAATACAAAGTCCCCCACAGCTGGATGCCTGATAATGAGGTGCACCCTTCAGCGTCCTTCACATATTGGTGCTCCTTCCTTGGACCTGACCAAGGACATCGATATCGCCAGTCGAAGCAATCTTGTAATTGGCAGTTTTTTTGCATGTCCCATCACGGCAGGCATGATCCAAGGACCCTTCAAAACTTGTGACGAAGTGTGTCGTGATGATTCAGAAGATGCGTTTGTAGCCATCAGCATAATTTGGTATCAACTGCTTTGAATCATAGCAATACCAGTATTAAATGGGAGTGACGCTGAATCTCACTCGAATTATCCAACGCAAATTCACCACATAATTTCTGATATCGCCCGGATTGGAGTATGATGGGACCATACATCCCTATATTACGAGTGATTAGATGATAAGAATACCGACATTAGTGCGCTTCCGAGCCTCTAATTCCCGTAGCCTGCTGCCGACACTGTAAGGTTATGCTAGCTACAGTATCTGGAAATATGTTGTGCGAACTGGGCTGGGCTGGGACCAGTCAAGCATTCAAGTCAGCGATTAATAGACCTAGGCTATGAGCGGCTCCACCCGCCCAGCGACGTCGAAATGTTATATCTTCAGCGAATCTCTGGTAGGTGTTGCTGAATAATGAAAACTTAGGCAAGCTAGGGCCGTAAAAATGCTGAAATATCTCTAGTACGCGAATCTTATGGTATTTTTGCATCAGCTCGATCCAAGCCTGTAATCGCTGTGTATATACCCACGATTTTGTGCCGACTCATACAAGAACTCGGATCAAGTACATTCGACTCTTATCTATCATTTCAATATACTCCACGTACACACGTTGTATTCATAGATGGGAAATCAAAACATAGTCGCCCGTCGCCATCGTATTTTCGTCATTACATCAACGGCGATCAACAGGCGTAGAAGAGATAAAAACAGAGGTTTAATAAGGGAAAAGAGCAAGCGTACACATTGTGAGCTACTCGAAGAATCCGATGATATCATTGACATTTTATCGACTGAATCAATGTGCAAATACGATCCAGGGTTATCTTTGCCATCATCGGCTCTACCTATGTGTCAGTACTAATATTCTCATCTGGAAGCTCAAGGATCAACAATATGATTCACCGACCTCAAGTCCCACATGGGTCATAAATCAGTAATAGCTATGCCACCATGGCTGTGGGAGCATTTCGACTCCCCGCAATGACTGCAGAGGTTCCCTGAGTCGACTAACAAAAGTGGTGTGCGGGAATTATAGGGTTCAGTACGTTCAGTTCGTTCAGTATTCAGCCCAGCGCTCAGCAGAAATGGCATGAGGTCGCCAGCTCGATAAGATCAATATACATGATGGGTGATCTCGGGCAGGTCAATTAATTGATAGGTGCCATATCCCAGTTCATTTACCAGGCATGCTTGTCCAGCTTGCAGGCTTGAAGGTAGTGGTATTTCCTACGGAGAGACCTTCGTTGGGGGTCTGGGCAAATTTAATCTCTTCGCACAAAACGGCAGAGTCTTAGAAAGACTTGTATCGCTATAGAGCACAATTTCATGTGTTCAGCCTGTATACAGAACGAGAGTCGTAGCCTTTTCCCAGTGCCCAACGCATCACACACTAAGCAGATAACAACAACTCCATTCAAAGAGCACTTTCACCTTCCTTACTATTTGTTCAGATGGAATTGTGCGATCAAATATGTTCTCGATAAAGGATCAAAAATAGATGGCCTGGGCACTAGCTCGTGTGCTCTATGGACCGAATGCCCGGGGTGTTCGTCCAGAAATGGTCAGCTATCATAGCGTGACCTCCAACAAATACGGACTTGTGGATGCTCGGTAGGATGAAACTCGATCTCATTATCTTGACCCCAATGTTCTTGCCACCACCCCCCGCTGCGGGGCCTCTTGCCGTTCGATCTCCTGCCGCTGCCAAGCTTCTCTTATATCAACCAGAACCTCTCACGAAGCTCGGACGTGCAAGAAGCCCATCTAAAAGTGATCGTTCTCATTTTGATGCTGATTTCACAGCCACGCAACGATTATTTCGGAAAGAGAGTCATACGGACTTGGAGTACTAGTAGCTTCGGCGGATGATGGTTAGCATATATTAAAAAAGATGTATCAGTGGAAAGATAGCACTATAGACGCTCATAGTGTGTCGCGGCGCACGCTTCGCCAGGCCAAGTTCTTCGTGCAACAGTTTTCATTTGGCCAGGGAGGCTGTCGGCAGAAGGCAGCCTCGTAAGCTTGTATGTCCTACCACGGCAGAGGTATTTCATGGAGCTCCTATGAGACTTGAAAAGAAGGAATGTTAGGATGGTTTCAACCATCCATCCAAGGTCATCAAAGCCACACAGCAAAATTACTGGTTGAGTTATTCACGATCGTGGCTATCCCGGTAACGCGAACGACCTAACGCCAACATGTCGTGTAGTGGTTCATCTGGGAGGATGATCCCATACAGGTCCTCTCGGGTGCCACTCGGCCAGGAGTCGTCGAGCACAATTATCCTGAATTTTTTGGAGTCCCGACGCTGACTTAATTGTAAAGACCTAACCACTGACCACTCGAAGTCCTTACTCAAGACTATAGTATTTATGAAAATTGAATGCTCCGGTCGAGCTAGGATGAGACCTATAGGAACCAAGTTCGTTCAATACCCCGCGCTATATATTTAGCAAGCCCTTGGGAGGTGTTATTAAACCTCCAGGCAAGCGAAGGCCATAAACCGAGTGCCGAAGTATCTTTAGCATCCAAATCCCATGGGGTTTCTTGTATCAGTCCAACCCGAGCCTGTAGGAGGCCGCGATTGCACCAACGCGCACAATAACTCAGTTCATGCACAACTATCCATCAGCTAAATATACCTGGTGCACATGTCCTACCGTCCCCGAGACCGATTTACTGGAAATCAAAAGATGGCAGCGAGCTGTCATC
>QFDT01001140.1:0-18373 GCA_003315915.1 Macrolepiota dolichaula
GGGTGTAGTCTAAGCTATACTGCCGATTCATCTGACACGCAAAGGCAATAAGAATTACAATTCTTCCCGGGACTTTATCGGTCAAAGGTCCGGTATCCGCAGACATTGTAACTAGCAGATTGATTGGGGTGATGTCAAGATAACAACAATGTCATCAAGGTATCTTTTTTTGTGGGGGCTGTGGTGCGCCTTCGGGGAAGCAAAGGGGACACCAAAAAGATGGTAGCGTACAAGCTTAGGAGAAAATTGCCTACGAGAGCTGTTACCTCGAGCACAGATAAGTTGAAACTGAGATGGTCTGGAGTGTGTCATTACCGCCCAATACTATTGATCAGAAACAACAAGTATATGGCAATGATGAGATATTGCAATCTCATGGTCCTATCACACTACCATCACTTCCCGTGCGGCAGGCTGGTCCTGTTCATGTGGTTTTTGTGCCGATTTCGCGATAGGCCCGCCGCTGGCGGGCATGTTTCCGACCTTTGACCACGTCCACACATGAACTAGCAGATTTATACCAAAGGATTGGACAACTCAAGGCATTGTTTTTCCTTTGGGTGGAGATAAGGGCGTGAGGGCGTGGTAAATGTGGCAGTGTCGTGGACTCGTGGCCCAGCGGTGAGCGCCCAGGATCAGGCCTGTCAGGGGTATGCCCACCTTTCGGCCTGACACCAACTGGTTCACAGCTTCACATCCATCGGGGGAAGTATGACCGGCATGCCGAAACATAAATGACAATCTTCGCTCAATGATGAGCAAACAACGAACCGTACGCTTTTCCTTTGTGGCTGTGTCGGATCTGGAGTGCTCATCTCAGCGGTCCGGTCGGGAAATATAACGATTTCAGATTATGTCGTAAGTACTTCGACTGTCATTTATCTCTCTGATGCACAGTTCATGCACATCTCACCAAGTAACCAAATAAATAACTTCTGTTGTTCCGTCCGCTACCCCTTTTAGCATCCCGTGGCTGAGGCGGACCGGCCGCCTCAGACGCGGATACTAATCCACCCAAATACTAGCACTCTGTTTCCATAGGTCCTGAGCCATGCGCATCAACGCGGGTTGTCAAGCTATCCGTCCCGTTCCTATAGCCAACGGCTCTGCCCAAAGCGATACGGTGGAGGATGAGCACCGAAGCGAATGACTACGAGAGATCTTGTTAGGATTTGACCACATCGGCGTCCTAGCATTGCCTACCTGACATGCAACCGCGATGGCGCCGACGATATCTCCCAGTTCTGGATCAACGGCAATGCCAATGACCCCGGCGATCGTGACTGGTATATTTATGGCGGCGGACTCGACCAGAATGTTGATGGTCTGAAGGTGCTTTGCGCCGGGTGCTGCTTCTCCAAAGTATTTTACCAACGTTCGTCTGTGTAGAAATAGACGAATAGCGATGAAACAAGTCGCGAACACGTTAAGGAGAATGTTAGATCCAACTGCCAATGTTTGAAGCTTGACAACAAGCTGAGTGTTGTCAATCAGAGCTGCCCCTACAGCTCCCACGGCTGATTGGAATTAGTTACAGGAAGCGACAATCCCAGTGCACAACGTACTCATCGTCACGATCCACAAGAGAAACGGGATGATGTAGAATATTCTCCCAAATCTCGAAGAATCCGATCCTAGCGCTTCTTGTACCATATAACATCTCCATACCTATAGTAATGTCAGAGATTTATTAGATTTTTAGGGATTTGACCACTTACGAGCACGGCATCTGTCATCGTCACAATGATTACTGGAAAAATGCTGCAGCTGATTGCCAGCACTCGGGAGAATTTCGCCCCATTCACAGGATCTACCGAGGCGTAGGTAATTCGATAAGTATTCCACAAGAAACAAAGGGCCTCGTAGGTTAGATTGACCAGTATCAGTGCAGCAATGAAGCATTGCCAGAACCTCCGCTGGCCAATCCCTTTTGGTGACAGAAGATGTACGCAAGGGATTGCGAGTGTCAGGAAGCCACCAATGAAGAGAGCAGTAATGACCATCCCAAGGGCCGTCCACATGTTTGTCGTCAACTGCTGAACGCAAGCGGCTTCAATGGTTTCCGACATGTTGGGAAAAGAATAGATGAGATGGCGATTCCAACGATGAGCTTTTCATATGAACGCTAAAGCGACTTAGAATTAGTAACGGTCAGATAGCCGGAATTGCTTCCTCCGTGTTCGGGTAAGGATCAGTGGAGCCAAGGCACAGACATGGTTAAAAGGGTTGACACTTCTTCTGTTTTGCATGTCACGATCATGATATTATAGTGATGCACAGCACCAGAATGCGCCAAGCGGTTATAAATAACATGGCTGTGAGCCGCTATGTGATGGAACCATCACCGCGTGAGGCCTGGAGAGACAAGTATTGGTGCGTTGAACTGTCATTAAGGTAATAGCAACTTTATTTTTTCGGGGAGCCATAAATATGTGCATTATCTTTCTTATTTTTTGGCGACAGGGGAATAGCCCACCGCCGAGTAGGATGTGATCATAACTGGCTTTGGTCGTCAAGTGGTTGTGCCAGCACCCTATTTCAAACCGTATTGATGTTCAGAAATGGGAGGGTTATACTCAGGTAACCCATCTACCGGGAAATAGGACTCCACATCTTCACTCCGAAATCCAGGTGTCAACCAACGGATCTCTCCGTGAGTCATTGGATAATTCTGTGCCATCCCGCTGACCAATCGCTCTACCCAATGCGACCTGGTGGAGAATTAGCACGGAAGCAAATGACTATCGAGAACTGCCTTAGTGATTTTTATTCATAGACCCATAGGTATATTATGAAATCATCTGACCTGGCATGCAGTTACGATGGGAAGAGCAATACCTCCAAAGATTCTGCCGAATGCGAACCCGACAGCTGCAACGATGGTGATTGGTATGTTGATTGCGGCGGATTCGAGTAAGATGGTGACGAGGCGAAGGTATTGCATCTCAGGGGATGTCCTCCCGAGAGTTTTCATAGTCATACGCCTATGGAGAAGCAAGCGGGTTGCAATAAAGATCGTGGTATACAGATTGAGGAGAATATTGGATACGAATCCTATCATTCGGAGGACAAATGGGATAGCGACAATATGGCTTGAAGAGCAATCTAAGCTTGACCCAGTGAGTGCTGCGGCTGTTGAGGAGTGTTGACTCATCGGTGACTAGGAACTTCGCGTTCAATTAAGAACTCACAGGCAGTCATGATCCAAAGAAACAGCGGGAAGACAAAAAAAGCTCTGCCAAGTATTGGAAAAGAATGCCCTCCGAGGGCATTCTGAACCGTATAACACCGCCAAACCTTCGACAATTTAGAGAGTTGGATCAACAGTAGAGAGCACGAACACTCACAAGAACACCATCTGTCATACATATAATAACCACCGGACTGAAACTAGCAACAACTCTCAAGATGAGCGATGACCGTGGGCGTTGTTTGGAGTCTGGCTTGAAGAAGATGCCGCGAGTGCTCCAAAGGAAATAGGCCGTCAGAAACCCAAGGTTGGTGATGAGCAGCAGGACCAGATACAAGCGCCACAACCAACGTTGTCTGACCGACTTGACAATTTTAGGCCGGAGAAGGAAGATGCAATTGATTCCGAGAGTCAGCAGCCCGCCGATGAACAGAGCTTGAATAATCATTCCAATGAATTGCATCATTGCCGAAGATGACCGTGAGCGGAGTAAGGCGTCGGAGTCGGTGCTGGCCATGTTGAAAGAGATGGGCTTCTACCAAGGGGAGACCTTTATGACCTTTATGTTAGTCGCCCCACGGGTGTGAATGGTTGCATCCCAGAACCCCGCCTCGCACTCGCTGACACAATTGTATCGTAATCTTTTAGACCATTTCCTCAATGGTTACGGTCTAGGGTCATAGGGGTATCTGAATGGCATTCAAAACAGTGACACACATGCCGTCCTTTCTCCCAGCTGGTATAAGCACGATATCATATCTGGATATATGTTATACTCATCAACCGTCGGTGACCACGTATACTACACCAGTGTTACTGTTCACGGATTTAATATATGATGGATATTGGTCATTCTATGGTCGAGCATAGACTGCAGTCGTTATTAGTGTTATGATGGAGGTACCCCAGCCCCAGCTCTCGCCATCTTCTTGTCGTGTCCTCGCTTTCTGTTATGATTTGCGCGACTGGCCTTATGCTTGTCCTTGAACGAGTGGTCTCGGGCGGTGTTAGCCTCACTGCTTGAACCCTGAGTGCTCCTTCCCTGTACATTGCCACCACCTCCCCTGCCTCGTCCACGTCCCCGTCCACGACCACGACCCTGTCCACTATTTGATGGTCCATTTGACCTGGAAGCTGGTAGTATCAGCGGCTGGTTACCGCTAAATTCGTGTTTCTGTTTGATCATTTCTTGCATCTTGGGCTGGATACAATTGATTCAATAACCATTCTGATCAGCAAAGGGCGCCAACTTACATTGCGATCAAGCATCACTTTCCATCCTTCAATCTGTTCATCAGCCCATCCTATATGTAGACATGTCAATGACCCAACATCAAATGAATACCGAGCAACGCTCGCCTGTCTCTTTTCTCAATTCTTGTCGTCCCTTACCCCTTCTGGTGGCGGCATCTCTCTCGAACAGCTTCGGATCACGTATCCAAGCCAACTCGAGTATCGTCTCAATTGGTGTTTTCCCCTGCTCACCTCCCTCTTCGGGTTCCTCATAACTTTCGTCGGTCTCCTCACCATCACCCGTGACCTTTATCTTCAGCGCCTCTGCTTCTTCCAACTCGTCTTCAGGGCTGAAGACGAGTCTTCCACGGGATGCATCGGGAACCCCTGAACTAATGTCCTCTTCTTCCTCTTCTTCAAAAATTGCCTCGGCCCGACGGAGAATATCAGCCTTCATTTGATCTACGAGCGACCGATCTTGTAAAAGGCTGCTTCTACGAATAGTCAGCCAAAAAACAGGAAAATCTGGCAACGTGCAAGGGTACGTACTGAATATCTTTCTTTCCGGTGCTGACTTGAGATAGATCCATTTCTTGGTCATCAAATACATTCCTCCTCTGCGAAATTTCATAGTTTCCTGTGGAACTGGCGGGCTGCGCAATCTCTTGCTCAAGCTCCCTGACAAGCTCCTCTTCGCCTGGCGCGCGCCCTTCCAGCAAGGCACCTAAAACCTGTTCCACGTCGCCCTTATACCTTTCGTTTCCCAACAACAACCTCACATATCCGGGATTGGATTCGGGTAGAACGTCCAAAATTTGGGTTATCTTTATGTCGAGTTCTGGGTCTTCGACAGATGCAGGTGCTTTGGCCTTTCCCTTGCCTTTGCTAGAGCTAGAACCAACGGCGGGAGGTGACATTCTGCTGTTGGCTTCAGAGGGAGGTCTATCCTGCTTGAATCGTGTACCAAGGTTGTCAATCCCCTGCTGTATACCGTAGGAACGAAGTACGATTTTCAGGGCGCCAGGCTCCTTATTCCCACCACTATCAGAGTCGAATGCCGCAAGTGCTGATTCCAAAATGTCGAGTCTTGCATCCTTTTCCTCGGCTTTTTTCAGAATAGATGCGAGAGTCCGAGAGAGAGAATACGATTGTTGGTAGTCAGCAAGAAGGGATCGGTTGAGAAACGGTGTGAGGGGAACGGTATTCACTACTGAACCCGAGGAAGGGCTAGGGAGTTCGAGGAGAGCAAAGACGATATCGAAGGTCCTTTCCGCCTCAGCTCCTAGTACTCGTCCCTTCGCAGATGACATATCCTCCAACAGCTGACTAAGAATGACATGGAACGCATCAATGAGAGCGACCTTCGTGTCAACCCAGATCCTCTCCCAGTCATCCGCCTCTGTATCTGGTGCTCGATTGAGAGCATTTCGCAGTACGTTGGTGCCGCCGTATGAGGTCGCAATCGAAGCGAGGGATGTATCATAAGCATGAGCCAAGGCGAGGATGAAATGCTTGCTGCGAGCAAAGTGACGAACGAAAGAGGGCGGCGAAGCCCGGAGGAAAGAAGTGATACAATGTGCAGTCTTGCGAAGAGCATAAAGCCCTTGGGTCTGGCTAGAGGGGGGTTGGGGAGAAAGCAACAAGGTCAGGGCAGGAATAAGATCCTTTTCGATTGCATCGTGGATATCGTTTCCAGCATCCGCGGCAGCGCTTAGCACCGTCTTCAGACGCTGTTTGCATCCTTTAGTCGTGGAATAACCGATTGTCAAATCAAGAAGTGTTTGTAAGTCCAGGCTCGGGGCGATCTTTTCGGCTAATTGTAATGTACATTTTCGAATTGATTCTTCGTCCCTGGAGGCTCTTGCTCCGCTGTCTTGAGATCCCCAGATAAGGACCTGGAGAGCCTGGACGCTGGCATCGAGAGAATAACTCTGGACATATATCCGGGAGGCATCTGTATCATGTTTTTCCACGGGAAGTGCAATGATTTGTGCCAAAGTTGAAGCAATGATGGCGTTGAGGGATGCAAGTTGAGAGGGAGGTAGCTGCCGCCTAGCCTGGATGGGTGGGTACGGCGCTAGTCTTGCTATAGTCATCATATAAGATGAGGCTCTATAAGTAGGATCTAGTGTTCTGAATGTTTGTATAGAGTTATGCGTACTTACATGCAGCGAAGAAGTACTAATCGGGCCCCTGTGCTCTCAGATAGTGTTGATGGCTGTCAACGGCAAGCCGACCCGAGCGCGACTTAGTTTGTTTGCCTAAGGCATTGAGCACAAATAAAGCTTCCTGCCTACCATCACGAGAGATTTTCTTATAAGTATTCTACCGAAAAGACTCGCGCAACACCCAGAACCTGATAGCTTCCTCACAGTCAAGGCGAACGCACTCGCTGCTGAGCCCTATGTTATTATTCTGATATGGGGCCTCAACTATTCATGGAATGCGCATCATTTACGACGAGCAGCACATTTTTCAAGCGTTAACTACCCGAAACACTTATCATAGCCTCTCAGCATAATGATCAGCTGCTTTTCCCCCGCTCGATATGATAGATCATCGATTTCGTTCACGCCACATAATGTGAACAATTTTTTTTTTGGCGAGACCTCTCACTTCAACCGCATACACTATAGAGTTGCTGCATAGCTGGGTTCCTCCTCGAGTTCACCACCTTGATATTCGAACACTACTTATCCCAATCCACTTAACTCACACATTATGGCCAGGGTTTATATAGTCTTGAGATACATTTGACAGTGTTAATCCTTTGTAAGACGGTTGGCTCTACATACTCGGTTATCACACACCCACCCCGCATCTTTCGTTGTCATCATATCAAATAACCCCACAGATCTTTTCAACTTGAAAAAAAGGAATATCTACTTACCTTGAACGCAAATGCTGACCATGCCACCCGGGGGACTTGGGAACGGCACGCTCCAATAGTACCTGTTCTCCTCTTGAACAACGCTTCGTCGGCAAATGAGGGATAAAGTGTACCATGTCCTCCGGAGATTGCCATTGTCTGTTTTAGACTTTAGACGACCTTCGACGATCCTTTGTAATGGACCATTGATCAAATACTAATCGTGGCTCGACAGAATGCCGTTATGATTGTGAGATGGATGATCCAAATGAGGCGGCACATCATTGAGAACACTCGTGCACACCATCCTGACCATGACAGGCCATTGACATTCTCTGAGACTCTTGATATCGTAGGCCCTATTTATAGGTCGCTGTTAGTAATTTCAGGTCGACATTGACCAATGTTTATCACGCACAAAGCCCAAGGTATTGATCTCCCAGTCATTGACCTCAGTGCTGATTATAGGATCAGAAAGTGTGCTTTCGGCTTCTCTAGATCAAATATTTCATTTGATGGCCCACGACATCTTTTTTAAACAGTGAGAAGCCGAGACTGTCCTTGGCATTCAGGACCGTTCACCCTGCATAAATAGCAGACGTGCCTACCACTCAGCTGCTCAAGTAACACCTGACGAACCTTAGTCCTACCACGTTGACCTACGGTGGCTGGGTTCTCGTTCCACTACCCCGGAGTGGCTTTAACAATCAGCTATCAGGCCTCACCTGCAATATTTGAAGGCACGAGAAGGATTATCAAAAGTCGCTGATGCCCCAGATTCCCTTGGACAAGGCCGAGTTATTGGCCTTATTTCTCGAAACAATTGTCTATGGTCCGTCCCCCAACTCACTGGAGCACAAGCACAAACTTAGACTGTCAATATTCCAAATGTAAAGGAATATTTTTTACATGTTTTATCCTCTTGATTGTGATATCATTCAGCAAGAAGGATATCCAACTTGCTAATCAGCGGTTCATCTTGCCCATTGCAACTCTCATGATGATTCTTGCAACAGCGGTGGGCCTTCTTGTTTTGTATTTCCGGGTTGTTACTGATGACGGACATATCTTAAGCGTCTTGTAATTGATTTTGTTCGAATACTTGAGGCATTTGTGGCTAAAGGCGATGGCAACGTCCCCAATCCAATCCAATATTACGGAGTGCTCGCGAATCCCCTACAGCTGGCAAAGACACAGGTCTATGCTGTACAAACGATACTGGGCGATTCTGTTCTCGTGGGTTGTTCCAGTGGCTCCATTTGACGGGTGACACTCAGGTACATTGTTGTTCAGGTTTGGCGATGCTATGTCACGTACGGTAAGAAGCTAGTCGTCCTGATTTCAGCTGGGATTATTGTTCTTGTGAACTTGGGTGGGTCCCCGAATTTCGGTTTGCTCTTGTCTAATCCCTGTAGCTATTGGAGTTGTCGTTTCATGATCCATGTCCACTGCAACCCAAGGGCAAGATATATTCCAAACTAGGACTGAATGGATCACCGTTTTCTTTGTTCTGACCATGGGCCTTAACCTTTGCTGTACCAGTCAGTATATCGTCCCCCCGCGGATACTTGTACGTATAAATGCATTATTATCACTAGGCGCCATCGTGGCGAAGAAACAATGGACCAGGCACCGATCAGCAACTTCGGCTCAAACATTGTTTCCAGTGGTTGCGGTCATCATCGAGAGTGGAGCTATCTACACAACCAGTGTACTTGGCTTACTGAGATTGCCTACCCGAACAATTCAAATGGTCGATATGCAGCTCTGGACCTCGTGACGCCTGTTGTGGTGAACGCCAATTTATAGGAACTAACCTTTTCATGTCACTCACGCATTCTAGGGTGTCATCTATTGTCTCATTGTCTTGCAGATTCACTTCCAACTGAAATTTCCTCAGAGTGGGAGTCGGGGAGAAATTGGAAATCGGACAGACACATCGATCATGGAAGCATTCTCCGGGGACGGACTCTTTTATTGTGCCGAAGGCATACCACTCCAACCTCCAACCACCGGTCCACTTGATGTGTAGCTAGACTAGCGTAGCGCTCACGACTCATACCATTATGCGAATGTGACTGTAAGTATCGAGTGGTCGGACCCAAGTGCGGAGCTTCACTACCCCTGATATCCTACCGTTGGTTTCCTGTCTCTAATTAAGAAACCGTGGTCTAATCAATTTTAATTATCACCTCGTTGACATTGATGAAGCACTGACGCCATCAAAAAAAAGAGTATTCAAATTCTCTCCTTGGTTCATACGCCCTGTGAGTTGTCACCACCAGTGACTTCACTGAGGTCAACGATGGCAGCGCAGTGGGGACACGGGACATGTGTCTAATTGTTCGAGTGATAGCGCATCTGGGTTACTCAACTGCTGTCCATGACTTGTTGTGTTAAGCCTGTGCTACGCAGAGCGAGTGGTGGATAAAGTAGTCTACATAATGCATCATATTTCCATCGTCTACAAGGAGCACGTACATGTGATGTGTATTCCTTTAATGTTTGAGGTGCTAGAATTATATAGGGACCATGTTGGCACGGGCAGGAACCAACACGACTTCACTACAACCTGAAAATATTTTGCGAACATCAGCTTGAATAAATAAATGTAAATAACCACTTATGCTAGGCGCGAAGCAGCTCCCTCCCCGCACGTAATTTATTCCTCATCGCAGAAACATTGCAGGTGGGTTCTCTCTGGCAGCATAGCCAGGAAAGAATCACTTCCTATGCTACTGCGTATTTCTGTCTATTAATTGCGCCGGTCACTTGATTGCTGTAAGGCTTGTCAAATACTGGAGAAAGGCTTTTGGTCTTGGGCTTGGCAAGAGAATTGCCACCAGGTATACGATTGAAGGATATATTGACTTGCCCAGACCCTCCTCCAGCTAGGAAAACCATAATCACGATGTTGAGGCCGGCATAGTGTACTTTGCTGCGGACCTAATCTACATCGTCCCTTCGCTCATTCGATTTCCGAAGGATGAACCTCACACCCCCATATTCTAATGAGTATTGCCGTCATGCCGGCGACGTTTTCCGCGTGGTTTATGGTGGGAGATTCTATAGCGACGAAGGCTTCTGAGAGGGCGGGGTTGATGGAGACAAAAACTAGATCAGACTAACTCCTAAACATATCTCCTTCACTATCGGAGTATTGATTCTGTCTCGCATCAATCTTGCCGCTGATATAATACTATAACTCCTGCAACTAGTCGCTCATTTGTCGGAAGGCAAGGGGTTTTGAGCTACGTTAGAAAGAAATACTAAAGTGTTCTCAGGTCATTTACCAGCCTTTACGCTCAAAAATTGTAGTCAATGTCACATTTGATAAGGATGAGTCGGATTTTGGGAGGAACAACAATCAGGATGCATGATGCATGAGGCTAGACATACAAGGTTTGATGTATGGATTTTTTTTTGTTGAACCAACGGGGAATCCATCCCTCCGCAGTTAGGGACACAGCAGTTATAAATGGGAACGTTGAGTGATTGTTTTAACAGCAATATTGTTGCCGACGATGGCAGGGATGGAGTACTCCATCAATGATGCAAGGCCGACAAGCCGGCTTGAGGGGAGGGGGTCGAAGTCTTGCGTTCCTTGTGTATACAGATAAATTTGAGGGCTTCCGGTCACTTTTACTACAGACGGTGGACCAATATAACAACATCTCCACTTGCTTATACCTATGACCCAGCTAGGTATGATTCATATTTTCCTTCGGGCCATCGGAGCCTGATTACGTCACTGATACTCTTTAATCATAGTTCTCCTTAACTCTTGTGCATGGAAACCGTTTGTAGGCCGGGTTTGGGGGCCGCTTGCTTCTATAATGGTCTGCGGTTGGTCGATGCTGTGTGAGAAATGGAAAAGTGGTGATCAAGAGGATATGTTAGATCGGGCCCGAGGCATAAAAGGGCTGCCTCCCTAAATGTCTGCCTCACCGTTCCCTTGTTTCAAATTTCAAGATATCGATGTCGTGGAAAACCGCCAACCAATTCGCTGGTGGGCCCGGTACTCGTCGCAGAAAATTTGGCATCATCATCGTCGTCATTCTCGCGCTCACACTCTTACTCCTTCACCCTATTCTTCGACGAGCCACGCGTCCAATTACAGTTGGCATCACAAGTCTTTCTATCCCGAAGAACGAGTTCGATAAAAACGCGGACTACTCGCCGTCATACGAATGGCTGTGGCAATGGGAAAAATCGCTACCGCAGCACAACCTGGATTTACCATACCCCGAGGGTCGGAGTGGCCGATATGTCAAGTTCACGGTGCAGATACAGCAGCTGGGTTGGAATAATTGCTTAAACGAGTTGTGAGTCCCCTGAAGAACTAACAGACCCGTATCATCTTAATCTCATGTCATGTGGTTTGGTATACAGACTTATGAATTCGTACTTAGCGTATAAGTCAAAACGGGCGTATGTGTTCCAAGATTACGTGTGGAAGGTGGAGTACTATCCATGGCCCGAGAAAAAATTCCGCACTTGGCCCCCGCGCACACCACTCAATGCTTTGATTTCTGGACCAACCGCTGGAGGTCCTTGGGGAGATGGGGACGACGCGCCACGCGCGGTTTCCGAAGATTGGTTCGACATCGTGTGTCCGCCAAATGAGCGACGAATTATAAATACCCGCGATGTGAAACCAGACATCATGTGGGATGATGGAAAGAAGATTTTTTCAACATGGGAAAAGCTACTTCTCGAAGCACCAGAACGGTGTATCGAGGTGCAGCCGGCGGCCAGATCTGAAGATAACTTCCCACAAGTATTCGACTTGTTCTTATGGGGCACTGATCGCATCCTAAACATGTGGGAGGAATTCAGGGACTCGCCTGTGTCCCAGCTGCTAGAGACAGCGCCCATCGTCAACGCCGCGATTGCGAGGAACGAATACTTGTTCATTCCACGCGGTGGGCCGAGGTCTCCGGGTCCGAGAAATCCATATGATCGCATGTTGGCTATTCATATCCGAAGAGGCGATTTTAAGGATGCGTGTCTCGGCTTGGCGACTTGGAACTCAACGTTCTACAGCTGGAATCTGTTACCATTCTTACCCGACAAGTTTGTTCCACCACCAGGAGGATCTTGGGGGAAGAATACGGAGGAGAATATTGCCTTCTACATGGAAAGATGTTTACCCACACGTGATGCCATCGTACAGAAGATTCGAAACTCTCGGTACGAATATATCGGAGCGGCGAAGAATGGTGAAAAGAGGATTTTGGATACTTTATACATCCTCACCAACGACGATAGTGAATGGCTGCAGCACATGAAAGATGCGCTCAAGGAAGAGGGCTGGAATCTTATCGTGACTAGCAAGGATCTGGTCCTTGATGCTGAGGGCACGGACACTAATATGGCTGTGGACATGGACATCGCTCGCCGCGCGGCTGTGTTCATTGGAAATGGAGTAAGTTACAATGGCATCACTCTTGACCGTAAGAGATTCTAACAAGTGTGCCAGTGGTCCTCATTCACAAGTAACATTGTGCATCGAAGGTTGGTGGATGGAAAAGAGCCGATCAGTACACGATTTTATTAGTACCCTAATATCATAGCGTATGTCTCTGTAGTATTTGATTGATACCCATGGAGAAGATGTATAGTGTAACGGCATTATCCTGTAGCCTCGGCACGGGTTTCTTTCTTGATGACCGGATGACCCTCAGCATTAGATTCACATCACTGATAGGACAAAACCATCATCTTCGAATCATATCAGGTAGTTATGCCACAGGAAAAAAGACGGAAGCAACGAACGTGAGACAGAGCCGGATGGGTGGTCAAGCCGGTCAAGACGAACCCGCCTTCTATACCTAAAACGCGGCATTATCACACCCTGAATGACGAGTGCCCACCACAGAACAGTGCCGCGACGACCAACTCAAGAGCCACCATCAATTCCGTCTCTAGAGTTGCAAAGAGGTGGTGAGATTGTTGGTGAATGATTTTAATGCCCTAGTGTCTATGGTGAGCATCATGATAGTTGGTATTCACGAGAGCATCACGCGGTTTATACAGAGATATTATCTCACTTGTAATTTTATTTTGCGTAGCGCAATAGGAGTGTCAAATTTTTTTCCAATAGCGGTGACAGAAGTGCTGGTATTTCGTCCACATTGTCGAGGCTGTTGTTCCTCTTCAACTCAACTCCCTGCTCTACCTACTCTAGAACAGGATTTCTACTATCAGACAGAGCACTCTGAGAACCTAGGAGCGCTGAAACGCACTCCTGGTTCTATTGGCTTTTCCCTCCCAACGCTTCCCTGTTGGCCAATTGTTCTGCCCAGGGCCACTCGAAGAAGAATAAGTACAGAGGCAAACGACTAGAGAACTCCGGTGTCAGTTCCAGGCTCCCGGACAATACGTGTCGCAACTCACTTGGCAAGCAACTACAATAACAATAATAATACTCCCAAACAGTTGATTAAACGCAATAACAATAACACTGATAATTGTAACTGGGATATTGATTGCGGCAGTTTCTAATAGAATACTGACAACCTGAAGGTGCTTTGCTGTCAGAGATGCTTCACCAATATGTGTTACCACCATACGTCTGTGCACAAGCACACAGGCTATGACATAGATTGTTGTGTAGAGGTTGAGTAGAATATTGGATGAGATGGCAGTCATCTGAAGGGCAATTGATGCAGTAACAAGGTGGGGTGTTGTGTATAATGCTCCTCCAACACTACCTGCGACTTCTCTCGTGTGGAATACTGAGCAATTGCTGGTGCCAGATCAACTCCTACTCACCAATTGTAATGACCCAAAGACCCAATGGAAAGATGGACAAAGCATCATGGATTCTTGAGCATGTGCCAAGGGCCCTTCGAACCATATAACACCGCCACACCTTAGAACATCTCAGAGCTTGATTCGTTGAAAAATGTTACGTGCTTACAAAAACACCATCCGTCATACCCGCAATCAGCACTGGACCAACGCAACTAATGATTTCTAGGATGTATAACACCTGTGGCGTTTTCGAATCCAATGAAGAAATGACCTGATAAGCATTCTCGGCTAGATATGCAGCCTGATAGCCAACGTTGGCCAACATAAGTACAATAACGTAGACTTTCCAGAGTTTATGTTTTGTCACATTTGCACCTTTTCGCGAAAGAAGAAATATGCATGTAATCCCCAGAGTGATGAGACCACCATTGAATAGTGCTGCAATGACCACTCCGGTGATCACAACCAGTTCGTTCTTTAGGATTGGCGAGAGTTGGTGGAACTGGGAGGGTGGGCTGGTCATGAGGCTTGGGAACATGTGGTGAATAAGTAGGAGAAGGGAATACATCACCCAAGCAACCCAGCCTCTATAAAGATTCCATGGTGATCAACATTCTGTGTCGTGCTAGATCATTTTATACGAATGATGCTGACTCACTTAGTACAACCATCGATCAAGTATACTTGGCTCTGTGGCACCTCGGTTGATCGTTGAGCTAAGCTATTCACAAGTACAACAAGCACCAAGGGAATGAGGTTACCTATGGATGACGTGGATGATATATGCAGGTAAAAGAATGAGAAAAACGGAGGGGGTTGATGCTATGATAGAAACGGATTCCCAGCTGTCTAGAGGTCACAGAATAGATATAGAATGTGTAGTGGGTTTTGGTGAATATCTGGTGGTCGGATTATACTCGCTACGTTCTAGCAAGATGCTTTATCTTCAAACAGCATTCGACAGCAACTGCAAACAACATATTTTGACTGGACATTCTCTTGACCGATCAAACACTCTTAGAGATGGGTTGAGTTGATATGACATGGTTGTCCTTGATAATCCAGACGAAATAGTGGTACAAAGCCCGCTGACATAAAGGGAGGAGAGGAAGGCTTGATATGTTGATAGGTGATGAGTCGACCAATTCGAGCTAAAGCCAAAATGAAAACCTCCCGTCAGCGCACTGATTAGGAACTGACATCATCCACCACTCTCATGTTACACTGTATTGCAAAGTACAAATGCAAGCGAGATAACGCTTCTGTATATTCAGTATACGAGTCTCTCCTATCAAGTAATGAATCGATTTGGCCTCGCTAACTTGCGTCGTAACCGAAATATTGATCAAGCACTACGCAAAGCCTGCGAAAACACCATCCCCGAGTGTATACGAACACAGTTTATCAAGTCCTCCTGCCCTGCCTCTCATCCTCAACTGTTTCCACCCCGATGTCGTCCCTAAGTTCTGCAATCACCTCACCAATTGTTCCAGGCCTGTCAACTTCCGCCGCATCACGGCCTCCCGTCAAAGCAATGGATGCGCTCTTTCGGGAAGCGTGAGTGCGCGACCTTTATAATGTACTTGTGGGGATGAAGTCGTATCTCGATTCTGAAGAGGCAGAAGTGGGTGTTGTTTCATCATTAAGGGAACATGTTGTGGAGAGTTTTCGGGAATTTTTGGATGGAGAGCGAGAATACACACGATGTAGACCAGGGAGGGGATGGGGACAGGTTAATGGGTGTAATTAAATTGGGCGAAGTGTTGAGTGTGATTATTGATGGGGTGTGTTGATGCCGGTGGACAGAGTATGAAGTAGGAACGCTCTTTGTGTCTTAAACACCCTTCATGTATCAATTTATATTGCTTCCCGCTTCCGATTTCTGAACATTGAGTGTTGTATTTATAGGAACTTCCACCCCTAAGTCAAGTCATTATACCGACTCTTTTCAAGTGCTAAGCCCGGAAAAGTCTGGAAAGCCAACAGAAAACGAGAATGATAGGTAGCACGATGTCATCTTCCGCTTACAGGGACTCTAGAGAACGGCTAAGTGAGGAAAATGACCAAAAGGATACTTAGATAGATGATATACGTACCACGTAATATATGAATATATGAATAGATGCGTTACAGTCGGACTTTACTTACGATAGCTTGTTTTCGACGCTGACGTCGAATGACACACTACATTATACTCCATTACTACAACTCGCTCTTCCTAAGCCGTATGGCACTGTTGGTCCTAAAAGCGCCAGTTTGTTACAAACACAAAACCACATCCTAACTATCCCAAACAAATTTCCTGAGATAGAGACACAGCAGTGCATTCCCTGGGTGGAGTGACCAGCGTTGTAGCAGAAAGCTGTCACTGTCTCACCGATGGTAAGTATTCTAGAATAGACTTTCTATTCTCCATTCACTTATTGGTCCGACAAAACGCCATCAGACAAGGCACTCTAGGAAGCTAGGGGCATTGAACTAGACTCTTGGTTTTATCAGCTCTTCGCTTCCAGCCTTTTCTTGTTGGCCAATTGCCCTGCCCAGGGCCACTCGAAGAAGAATTAGTACAGAGGCAAACGACTAGAGAACTCCGGTGTCAGTTCCAGGCTTCCGGACAATATGTGTTGCAACTCACTTGACAAACAACTGCAATAACAATAATAATACTCCCAAAGAGTTGATTACACGCAATTCCAATAACACTGGCAATTGTCACTGGGATATTGATTGCGGCAGTTTCTAATAGAATACTGACAACCCGAAGGTGCTTTGCTGTCAGAGGTGCTTCACCAACACATGTTACCACCATACGTCTGTGCACAAGCACACAGACTATGATGTAGATTGTTGTATAGATGTTGAGTAGAATATTGGATGAGATGGCAGTTATCTGGAGAGCAGTAGATGGAGTATCGAGGCGGGATATTGCGGAAAATATTCCTCCAACACTACCTGCGACTTTACCCGTGCGGCATACTCAGCACATCGATCACATTAGAACCAGATCAACCTACACTCACCAACTGTAATGATCCAAAGGCACAATGGAAAGATGAATAGTATATTGTGGATCCTTGAGCGCAATCCAAGGGCCTTTCGAACCATGTAACATTGCCACACCTTGAAATATCTCAGAGCTCAAATCATGGAATTTATTGTGCATGCTTACGAAAATCCCATCCGTCATACCCACAATCAGCACTGGGCTAACGCAATAAATAATTGATAAGGTGGATGCTACCAGCCGCGTTTTTGAATTGAATACGTGGATGTACTCATAAGCATTCTCCCCCAGATATACAGCCTGATAGCCAACGTTGGCCAATAGAAGTACAGTAATGTAGGTTTGCCAGAGTTTACGTTTCGTCACATTTGCAGCCTTTCGTGAAAGAAGATATATGCATGTAATTCCCAGGGTGATGAGACCACCACAGAATAGTGCCGCAATGGATATTCCGATGATTATCACCAGTCCCCTCTTTAACGCTGGCAAGAGTTCTTCAAACTCTGAGAGTGAGATTGCCATGGGGCTTGAGAACGTGTGGTGGATAAGTGAGGGAAGCAAACACCTCACCTAAACAGTCTGGTCTATAAGGATTCTATAATGGTCAGCGCTCTGTATCATGTCAACCTACTGGACATGAATGATGCTCTGTGGCACCCCGGTTTATCTTGACGCCGTAAACGACACCGACATTGAGGTGGGCTGGCCCCATATTCTCTGTGCACGTGTATGCTCAGACACACCTGTTGTATACACTCGATATTTCCGAAGGGAAAATCTTGGCCATATGAATATTGTCAATTGACACTGGGTGCCACACAATGCTGGCGGACACTGCGGTTAAGGAGTATATATTGGGTACACATGAATGATGTGGAAGTCGATGTGAAGTCTGATCCTCGTCGAACAGCGCTGAACGACAACTACGAACGGCAGTCTCCGACTGAACCGCCTCTTGGCCGATAGCATAAACTTTGAGGGAGACCATTGGCGCAGAGTTTGTAGATGAGTAGCGGGCCTGCATGACTCGATTTGTCCCATAGATACAGCACTCAATGCACAGTACGCAACATCGAGAAGCATTACTCTGCAATCTAAATCGAAATGCGAAAAGTATTTGAGGCACAGGAAGCGTTCCTACTGTCCACCAGCATCAACCCCATCGATGATCGCACTCAGTACTTCGCCCAGCTTGATTACACCCATTAATCCATCCTCGTCCCCGTCCCCTCCCTGGTCTGCGTCGTGCTTATTCTCACTCTCAACAGCATCTAAGAACTCCCGATAACCTTCCATAACACGTTCCCTCACATGATGC
>QFDT01001142.1:0-12532 GCA_003315915.1 Macrolepiota dolichaula
AGGGCGCCTACCAGAGACAGGCTCCTGGGCTGGAGCAGGGTCGACACGAGGGGGGGGTGGTGTGGACACGTTGGGAGGGCGAGGTGGGCCAGAGGAGTGGGCCGCAGCATTCGCGTAAGACTTCCTGACACGAGGTGTGCCAGTGATGGGTTCCTCGACACGCACCTTGGGGTGTGGAGGGGGCGCGGTTTGGACGGATGCCTCACTGAGGGAGCGAGGTGGGGGAAGCATAGCCACATCCTCCGCATGAGGCAGAGGTGCAGCAGGTGGGGAAGGAGGGGACGGGGTGGCGTTGGGGTAATGAGTAAGGAGGTCAGCCCAGGGTTTGATGGCCTCCCAGAATTTCTTGAGTTCGGCGGCAGAGGCTCCTAAGAGCAACGCCTTGAGAACATTGAAGCGGTTGGACGACTCGCGCATAAAGTGAGCATAGTCGTCAAGAGTGTTGTCCGCATAGGACACGTCCTTTTCATCATCTTCCTCAGGTGCCTCCTTGGAGGGCTTAGCCGTCGTGTCCGATGAAGGGGGAGAAGGGGAAGGTTGTCTGGAAGATTCCAGAACAATCAAGGCGGCAGGAGTGGACTGTGTGGGGGCGGCGACAGTCGAAGGGGACGTAGGGAGTTGCCCAAGAGAAGGGTTCTTCCAATGTGCGAATGCCTCCATATAGTCAAGGATGTTGGAAAAGTTTTCACGACGTGGTTCAGCAGTGTTGTCCCACTGTAGTGGAACAGGGCTGGCAACATGGGTTGGGGTCTCACTCACAATGTTGGTGATTCCCATAGTTGCAAGCTCCCTTTGAACAATGGAGCGGACAGCTTCAGGTAGTGCATATAGAGGGCCAGCGCAAATGATACCCTTAACACGATCATCTTGGTTGATTGATGCTAAGAATGTTTGAGTGCATTGAGAGAGCTTAGGGCTCTCAGCGGCAGTGGGTGTATACTTAGAACGAGGTTTCCGAGCCATAGCGTATACTCTCAACAATGTTCACCCCAATGTCCCAAAAGGGAAGGTAGTGGTACAAGGTCAAGAAGAGATGCCTTTCTGTATGTGTGGCATTGATAGGTTTGATGACAGCTTTTTATAGATCAGTTCTACACTGGACTCATTGATGATCTTGAACATGCTGAAGAAGTGAATGATAAGAAAGACTGTTCAAAGGCCCTTCAGATTATGCAGGATGATTTTAAATGTAACTTGGAATCACTGGGAATTGCAGAGACCATGAAGCGTGCGTTGTCATGTAAGACGTATTTTGGCTATCCTCAGATAATATATATTTACCACCGCATCATGCTCCTAGTGATGCAAGCTGAGGAATCTGAGCGAGCATCCACTGAGGGGCCAGTGTCACATGAAGAGTCCGAGGACGCTGATATTACTTGTATACTGGGAGGTGAAGTGGAGAGCCTTTCAATTTTACTTAAGGACATCAAAACCAAGGGCGAAATGATGCAAAAGGAGGACCAGGAACCAGGATCAGTGCCAGTGCGGGACTTTATCATTTGTCCCTTCCTTGTTTTGTCTTGCCCTAAATTTGACTTGTTGGACTAGCGTCAATCATTCTCTAGTGTCATCAAGAAAGACTATAGTCACTTGGGAGTCAAAGAGGGAGAGACGCTCAATGGTGCAGCTCTCTGCTTGAAAATGATGAATTCGTTTGAGGATTATACATTCTCAGAAGGGTGGCAAGATACACTGACCTGAATGGAAGATCGGGCACTCAAGACACTCAAGTGGTTTTGGAACATCATGGTGAGTGATGTGCTGCCGCCAAGATGAAGTATCGCGAGCTTATCCTCAATCTCTCATTAAGTCTGAAGCAAGTACTCGTCTCCTGATCAGTGAGTTCCAGTATAGCCTTGTGTCTGCCAATGTTGTATATCGTGCTACGTCTTCGCTTTTTTGCATCCCGGAGTATGTGATTGGGTGCCAGCCAAGGCCAAATGCCAAGGTCATTTCATGCGATATCGCCGCGCGATATATCTAACATTTATGACAGGATAATTGTGCCAAAACCGGTACCGCTATTGTTGTCAAAAACAAGCAAAAACGGGACACACATTTGGCCGGCTCCACCGACTATATGAGTACCATGTTTGACGCAGATGAAGACATTTCTGAGCTCCACCTTGCAAGATCAACCTGGCCAGGGACCGCAGCCAGATTATATGAGAATTTATCCAAGGCAATTTCGGTACTGGGAGGATCGTTTGTCATCTTAGAAGCCAAAGCACCGCTTGCTCACCTGGAAAGTCACATCCACCAGGTTGTTGCTGAGGCCTTGGCGCTGTACGTGTTTGCTCCCTTCGCTGATTTGACCTGAACACACCCATATCCCACACAGTGCAACATCGAGATTAGCGGATGTACCATTCTGTTTGACATCGGGTGCGGAATGGATTTTTGGAATACTTCACCAGGAAGATGGCAGGAGGGTTTTCCGGAGAACCACACCAATACCGATTAGACCAACCACAGGCGGCATTTTGTTACTCCTGGTCCTGCTCCATACTTGGGTAGGCATCGCTAATAGCAACACATTAACCTTGCTCATTTTGAATAAAAGGCTTCTCAAGATGTAAGGAGATTATGGGAATGGGCTTTTGCGTAGTGAAGTGTGTTACAAAAGGTTTCAAAGTAGAGTCACTTTATTGAATGGAAAATCGACTACTCGAAGGCAACCAATATCCATGAATTTCACACAGCAGCCCGACTCCTCGTCGAAATCCATTTTCGCACCAGGTATGCGCAAGCCTGCTCTAGCACGAATAACTTGGGTAGAAGCTTCATTGTTCCATTCATAACTAATCCGAATCGTCTGCATATCATGAGACAACCCATATGCCTTGTACAAGCTGAGCATCTTAGAGCCGGGATAATCGAGATGCATTCGGAACATGATGCAAGGTTTTTCCTCGGGGGGAGAAGGGATCAGTATCCCGACGATCGAGCGAACATCTTGCACCACCAAACGGTGTGCGGTACCATCAGAACAGAAGAAGGGGGTAGTCTCATTGCTGCCAGGATATACCCACATGGGATCGGTGATAGCGTCGTCACTATCGCGTCCAACCGCGGGATCCCAATCGATCGCAAGGCGGGTGAGAGGAGGTATACGGTACATCTTGATAGATTGGTTCGCATGAACAACGCGATCCTTGCCAGCAAGGTAGATATTCCCCTACGTTCCACGTTAGCCCAAGAGTAGAAACGCAAGTAGTATCACGCACGGACTGCATGCTCCCACGTATGCGCACAGACGCAGAGAAGAGTTCCTTCGACGAACACTTCGTCCACTGAAACACCTCGATGCAATGGTTCCATCCCGCCTTGACAGCACGAGCGACTATCTCACCGTCGATTGCGATTGCGCGAACGATGGACATTGGCTTGATGATTGGGATGGACGCAACACGGCTGGCGGTAAGGGTACTCGACGGGCCTGTACCAACAAGTCTTGCCTTGCTGATATGTATACCGCCAAGGAGACCGAGTGGGTCCTCGTCGTCTAGCTGAAGCCGGGCTGATGTTCCGGAATAAATAGTTGCAATGGTGAATTCGAGAACCGGAGCCTTATGGTCTATTGATGTTGCTATGAATCGGACTCCTTTCACGGTAGCAGAGGGTTCGAGAAGGGTCTGAGGAACTGGTTTGTCAACGCTGAGATCATAAGAATTCATTGTCCCATCTACGAGACCCGTGATGAGCCAGCGAGCTCCAGGAAGGAGTCGCCAACATAGGGTATTTTTAGATACGTCAAGGTTACGAGCACGCGGAGGAGGCATTGTGTTCCTCTTCCACATCTCGTCCAGAATAAGGCGACGGGAAACCCAACTTCGAAGGTCGTCCGTCGTCAAGGTCTTGATGGTCCCATGCTCCGGACGAACATTGTAAAAGTGTCGAGCTGAATACTTGTCCGCCAGGGCATACCATACAACTCGGGCCTGCGTTGCTGCTCGAAAGCGTTTGGTCACCTACGAATGTATGACTATACAAGTTAATCCGTGTACAAATTACAACAGCGTACCTGACCAAAAGACACTACGTTAATGAAATCCAAGTGTGACGCGATTTCTGAGATGAGTTCGAGTGGGAGGTCATGGATGCCTACTGGCTGGCGATGTATAAACCTGCGCAGGAAAGCTGGTGGGTTTGAGTGAATTTTTGTGTTTTGTGAAAATGAGGGACTTGCCGTATATCATTGTGAGGACATTCCATGCGGAGAACGAGAGAAGAAAATCGAGCACAACAGCCATTCAATTTCAGGCCACAGGATCAGACGCGTTCGTCACAGCGTGACGGTATTTCATGACTTCTAATAGGACCCTGGAATATCTCTATAGTATCCTGGAATCAAAACGGACAGAAAATCGAGAAATCCGGCCGTGAGGCCGGAAAAAATTCTGGACAAATCGGCCATTTTGGACCAGATGGTCGGAACCAGGCACGGACATGCTACTGGGGGGGACAGGGAGGCCAGAACCAGAACGGACAATGGTGCAGCGGTCAAGCGCGACCAGTGGTGGTTGAGGTGGGGGGTTCGATTCAGTGAGGTTTTGTGGGGGGTGTGGAGCACTTTTGATAGGGACAAATTGGGAATAGAATTACAGTGCATATGCTACGTGATCAAATTCTTTTTTTTTTTTCTTTTTCGAAAGAAATTATTATCTCTCTGATTTGTGTTGGTTCAGGCTGCACAACATCGCGCAACCGTATTCCACAAGTATCAGCCAGTAATTTTCCCTGAGGCAAGTCACCGTCAGATTGAATCCAAGGCTATCTGGAACCTCCTCTCCTACGGAGGTGTTACTGTTCACCGACCTCTTCAGGATAGCGATTATGCTTTCATTATGTTCAATAATAAGATATATATAGGAAAAGGTATGGCCCTTTGCATTGCGCATTGGGCTTCAAAAACCGACTAGCGTCTCTTTCGCAGTGCTCTTTGCTTACTCAAAATTGGCTGGAAAGAATGCCAATCATGGATTGGTCACCGAACCCACCACAAATTTATCATCACTCTTGAAAATTGCAGCTCAAGTATTTGAGTATGACCACAGGCGGCAATTCAGTGCTATCACTGAGAACACACTAGTCTTTGGTGTCTCTCAGTTCTCTCTACTATGCCCTTCGCACTTTCTCACTCTTCTTTCATTGACACCAAGCCACATCAATAAAGCAGGATTTTCAATTGATGAAGTAGACTTTGTTGTGTTTGAAGGTTTGCTTTGCAGTATTGATGGTATTTGGTTGGCTACTAGTGAACTATCTAAGAGGGCATCTCGAGCGATATGTATGCAATAGACAATAGCTTTTCTGTGGTCATTCAGTGTATTTTAAGACACGCAGATTTTTTTTATGAATTTAATCGATTTTTTTGGGGATTTTTGGGAGGCCGGAATTGATCCAGACAAATTTTTAGAAAATGGAGGTCAAGGTTGGAAAAAATCCAGACAAAAATGGCAATCTGGTCCGGACAAAAATGCTCCTTGAACCCAAAAATCCGATTCCAGGCTCTTATAGGGATATTCCAGGGTCCTCTTCTACTCCCATTGTAGGAGTCTGTTACAATCACAATTATGCGCCCCTGGTCTGCTGACTCATCTTATGCTGTTCCAACAAGCTTTAATCTATTACAGGTTCAATGCATAACTAAAAATGAGCAAACAACCAACATTCTGTCACCCTTTCTTGTCAGATGTTGGAGCATATCTATCATGATGATGGAGATCATAGTGCGGGTGTATATACTAATCAACATTCGCAGTCTCCACACTGAACTGACTGGGGCGCGATATATATTACTGTGCTTTTGTGCCTTGTCAAAATCTACACTATTATAGGCCCTGCACTTATTTCTGAAATAGGTTGGCACTGGCCCTAGATTCAGAATGCCTTTGCTGTACAAGCAAACACCAAACATCACGCAGACCAAACAAGAGTTTGAACCGTGTCCTAAGAGAAAATAAACACTCTCATATTGGAATGGATGCTTTGATCAGCATAATCCTGGGTAAGTTTAGTCAAAGTGTTCAATCAACCATCGTGCCATACACTGAAAGTATGGTGTTTGGATTGTACAATAATCCACTGCTGCGTTTTATATCCATTGCACTGTGTTTTGTACACCATAGCTCCCTTGTCATACTCTGGTCTCCTTCAAAGGTCAGTTTTTATAGGATGTACAAAGGTCAATAATTATGTAGGTATATTCCAACCAATGAGTTGTGCCAAGGGCAACAATTATGCAGGTTTATTCTTAAGTAAAGTCTATGGGTATATGATTAGGTTATAGCAGTGAGTTGGGGTAGATCTAGGGATATAAAATGAGTTCTGAAATGATTAAACTTCAAAAAATTCTGGTCTATAATCACTCAACCAAACAGTGAGGTGCGTACAGCCTCCATAAGTAATCCATGATATGATATGTGGTTTGGATGTGTCGTCCATCCCTCCAGATGGACCCCCTGAGGGGATTGTTGGTTTATCCTCATTTACGTTGTTTACTGGTTCAAGGGGAGTCAAAGTCAAAGCCTCCTGGTCTGTGGAAGCTGTTGGAATATTGACATTGACAGCTGATATGAGGTCAGTGAGGTAAATTCTTTCATTGAGTGAGAGGTAAATACATGACTCTGTGTGATTCATTGGTTCTTCGTCAACAGGTCTTGCCTCCAATTGCTGGCTGGAGTCTGCTAAGAACAATTAGAGTTGTCTTTAACAGTGTTCAGTACAACAGAACTCATGCTGAACCTGACTTGGCTGGAACTTTCTCCTCAAAATTACTTTTTTCAGACCTGTCACATTAATTGTGTCAGTTTCATCCTTGCTCTCAGCAATTGTTGAACAGTGACTCACCCTTGTTCCCATTCCGGCCATGCCCTCACAAAATCTCCTGTGTAGAATTTGTTGGTGTCTTTTGTTGAGGGATGTGACAGCCAGCAAAAGATGAGTGCTGTCCATATACTATTTGAGGATGTTTTGAGCTAAGGGTTGTTGGGACAGAGATGGCTTGCAGTGGCTGGGTTCAATGGCCTATTGGCCTAAGTGGTACCTTATAGTTGTTATCCCTGGCACCATCACTATTGTTCTCACTCTTACTCTCACTCTTGTCCTTGCTCTCACTCTCAGAGGTGTTTATTACCTCTTGTTATGGTTCAGCGGGCTCCTAGACCTAAGTTAGGAGGTGCCTAGCTAATTAAGGACTGAGATCCTTAACCAGCCTGCTAATAGGTGAATTGGCGAAGTGACGATACCAAAGTATAGCCAGCAACTGATAGCGTTGAGGTGTTGCAGCTATGGGTCTGTTAACTTCAGAGGATTAGAAGTTAAGGTCGACCAATCTTGGATTAGACGGGTAACAGTTAAGTTACAACAGAAGAGAATCAAAAACTTGGAGTTTTTGATCCTGTAATCTACGCCTATTTATGCAAGTCCAGAGGTTGTTGTGTACTACTGTTTTTACAAGTCATAAGTGTCTGTCTGAGTCATTGATCAAAAGAGAGAAACTACTAGTACACTACAGAGTGTCCAATGAGTCAGTCTGTATCTAGATTGTAGTCCATGATCTACTATAACATTCTATCTACTCCGAGTCATCATCACCTGAGACAGTAGAACATTTGGACAAGGTGGGGAAGCCTGTGGAGGACTCCTGAGGCGTAGGCACTGCAGAGGGGAACGAGGAAGCCAAGTAGGACGAGGATGAGGACAAGAGATCATAGGGAACAATCTCCGAGGACATCTCCTGGTAATAGAAGGTAATAGCACAGAGTGGGACACCTTCTGAGGAGTCAGAAGAATCATCGGACACATCATTGAACAGCCAAGGCTGTGACGGATAGTGATGCCTATATTCCCCTGACTCAATGAGCGCAGCAAAAACTCTAGGAAGTTCCTGCTCGTTGTAGAACATGTAGGGATGTCGCCAGGTTGTACAATTATCCATAACCGGATAGGGGCACCATCCATTCTCAATGGCTGCCATCCAGCACATTGGATACGTGCTAAGGACTTCACTGTCTCTGATTATGTGGCAGTAGGGAGCCGCATGCATAGCTTGTTGTAGAACTGCATTAAGCTCCTTACAATCATAGACAGGAGGAAGAGGTGTGAGCCTGTAATCGGAGGTGTGCCCAGAGATGACTCTGAGAAGGTTCTGTCCCTCAGGAACTAGGACGTGAGTCCCTGGGTCCATAACACCTCTCCTACACCAATACCATTCCAATCACCATTTTCCAGTTTGTCCTTGATGTGGCTGGAGGATTCTTGATTGTCAGCATCACTATTCAGACCACCAACACTCTTGTCCAATGTATCTTGTTGTGATACTCTCCACTTGGTATAGGTGCTCTCTGGAATTTTGGAAGACAACACTGGATGTATCATCAATTCCAAGCACTAAGTGTAAGTCTTATAACACCTTACCAATGTAGATTTTTGAGTCCTCCACACATGCCTTGGATCTTCCTTTCAACCAAAAGAGCTCTTGGCCATTTGGCTTCAAGTCTGCAAGCTTAAGCTTCTGTCCATTTCTTCCAAGTATGCTCCAATCAAGGCCCTCCTGTTTTGCAAATTGGAATATATTTAGAAGTGTCATCTTAAGCCAAGTATGATACTTGGATGCATTCTATGCTTTTGAAAACCATAAGGGCTGATCCAGAGTTCTAGTTTTCAGAAGTCTGTGTCACTCCATCTTCACTAGTAGCATACTGGATGGCATGCGAGTAATTGAGAATACCCTTGTCCTATACAAGGTATGAATTTTTGTTGGCTGAGCATTGATGTGAATTACTTACTGAGTTGTATCCCACAGGGATATAGATGATTTCATGAACCCCATGGTATCCTGCCTTGTTTTTTCTGACTGAAATGGTAGATTGTGATGGTTTTCCTGCTGGTTGGACCTAGTAAGCTGATTTATATGTTCAATATGATGATGGATGCTCACTGGCTGTGCTATCACTTGCTGGGGCTGTTTGCCTTGAAACCCGGTGTTTGTTTCCCTTTTGGCCTCTTCAAATGATGTCAGGGCCTTCCAACTGTTCAGCCCAAATGATTCAAGTGTTTTCTCTATAATTGTGTCAACACTTTGATGTGGTATGCTGTTGTTTGTTTTTGAGCTCTGTCTTGTTTGCTCAGAATGTTTCTTGGTAGTCACAGGCTTATGTATAGTAGATCTTGTTACTTGTTGAGACATTGTGGTGAGGATGGAAAGTGTTGGGTAGGAGGGAAGAAGTTGGATGATGATGTTACAGCTGAAATGATTTTGATTGTAAATCTATTGCGGAAGCTAGGAATATCACTAGTTAGAATGCTAGTAACATCAAGGAACCCTCACTAGAAGTAATATAGTACCTAGCTATGAACCTCACTAGAGAGACTGGTCATTAGTACCCTTTACCAGAAAAGTGTATGGTATTAAGGAATAATTGTTATGATTGTCTCCTCTATCCTGTAACAGTATGTCACTTCTTTGCGTCATCTTGGACTTGTCCTAGTCTTCCATCTTCCTTGTCTATTCTTGTCACCATCATTCCCAAGAGCTGTGTCTCTTCCTCTATCCATCTGATCGGTCAAAGGCTGATTTTCCCTATTATGCATGCACTAAAGATAGTGACACCTTGGTGAAAGGGTTGGGGATTGGATCTCAATGTGCAGACTCTATTTATGATGTATTTGTATATTGATTAGTTTGGACAAACATTGATACAGCCTCATATACTGAAGCATAGTGTACTGTGTACCCTAGCTTTAGTATTGTTGTTAACCAGTGTGTTCTTATCAATATTGTTTGACGTTGCAAATCTGTTCCCTCAATCGTCTTCAGTGACAATTAGACTTACCATATAACACCTGCCTGGAAGCTCTGTGTGTTGCTCAAGTTCAGGAGACAACCCCTCCATTGTTACATCGAGAAGACCTTTATCTTGCTCAACTCCACTTAGCACTTACCTTGTTCTCTAGTCTGGGACTATGGATTGACTGGTAGTACTGCTGAGGTGACTTCTCAGTGGCCCATCTTCTGGCACAGCTTTGGACTAGGTCCAAGCATAACAAGCTCCACCAAGTGTTCACTCTGTAAGTGCTTGTGTTCCCCTCAGTACAACTGCTATGCTTTATGTTCTGCTGTTAACAGTGACATCAGTCCATTTAGAATAAAACAACTCTTTAAGACCAGTTCATGATATAGTACTCTAGTTATGGCTCAAGCCTAGTAATTAGTCAGTGCATAGCCATGCTAGCTAACCCCCCAGAATTGAACTGAGACACATATTGGAAGGGCTGGCTAGTGAGGAGATACCTTGCAAGTATTCAAGCTCACAAGGCACTACAAGACCACACCAAGTACCAATAGCAATTGTTATGGTTCAGTGGGCTCCTAGACCTAAATTAGGAGGTGCCTAGCTAATTAAGGATCAAAATCCTTAACCAGCCTGCTAATAGGTGAATTGGCAAAGTAACAATACCAAAGTATAGTTAGCAACTGATAACGTTAAAGCATCACAGTTATGAGTCCTTAACTTCAGAGGATTAGAAGTTAAGATCAACCAATCTTGAATTAGATGGGTAACAGTTAAGTTACAACAGAAGGCCTCATTCTTGAACATGACAAAAGCGAGGTCTTCCACTTCTCCAATTGACCTTAGGCCAAACCCAACCCTGACATAACGCTTAAACACACGGATGGCACAACATTAATGCTCACTCCCAAGTGCTTCATCCGGTACCTTGGTTTCTACTTTGACCGAGCACTCACCTTCAAAGAACACATGTGCTACTACACTACCAAATTGCTGTCCACCATCAAGTGTTTACATATGCTTGGTAATTTGGTATGAGATCTACTTCCTCTTCAGAAACATCTCCTCTATAGGACATGTGTTGTCCCCATGATGACATATGTGTTATATTCCCTTGGGGCTATCGTGTACCATAATACCCATCCATTCCTATCAGCGTCCCGCTTGTCATGGACCCGCTACTTCTCTACCTGCGATCCCTATATTGTTTACTCAGCCACTATGTCATACTTACTCAGCCGCCGTTATAGACTCTCCAGTAGGAATACCCCAGTAGTATATATATACCTAGATACTCTGCTGTATTCCTTACGCTTTACCAACTTGTTGATTCCCCTTCTCTTCTCTCTCATTGCCCTCAAGTCTTCATCACTTGTTGCAACCTGAGTTGATCACTTAGGAAGGTCGTAACATTTGGTAAAGCGTCTACAACTCACCTTGCAGAAGAAGGCCATTGTGTATGAGCCTTAGTGGACCTGCTTCTAGAGACAGGACCAGAGAACCGACACCAGCATTAGCAGAGGAGACTACCTCTGAAGAAGAGACCTCATTGGAAGAAGAAACCACCGAGGAAGAATTCTCAGACGAAGAATTACAGGACGACGATAACGCCGACGAACCACCCGACACAGAAAGCGACGACACAGAAAGCGAAGACACAGACAGTGAAGAAATGTCTGACCAGGAAATAGCACCAGCAGCGCCCGCAGCAGGCCACAGAAAATTGCTCGTACCGGAGCCAGGGTTCTTTGATGGAACCAGGAATAAATTCGAAGATTGGTGGAGAGCCACCTTGCTATTTTTGAAGTTCAACAGAATCAAAGGGGCCGACGACAAGGCCACAGCAGTATTGGCACGCCTCAGAGGAGGAACAGCAGGACAATTTGCCTCGATGAAACTAGCACAGTTGGGAGGCGAGGATGACACAGTCAATTGGGACGAATTTGTGAAAGAAATGGTATCCACATTCGGAGACCACATGGAACAACCAGAAGTGGAATGGAAGATCAAGACGTTCAAGCAGAGGAACAAGAACACCGCTGACTACCTTGTAGAATTCAGGGTACTCAAGATCAAAGCCCGCACAGATGACGCACACGCACTTTTCCTGCTCAAAAGGAATGTACGCCCGGACATAATCAGGACTATATTGGGATATCCGGCAGAAGGAATGCCCCACACCTACGACGAATGGGTCAAGGCGATATTATCGGTTGGGAAAGGATACGAGTCAACAGAGTCTAGAGACAGACACTCCACATCCAGCATCACTTATGGAGGGATGGGCCAACCCATGGAGATAGGACAACAGGAATCCAGAGGACCCAAATGCTACAACTGCGGCATCAACGGACACATCGCAAAGGAATGCAGGAAGCCGAAGAAGAAAAGAGGAGGATGCTTCAACTGCGGAAAAGAAGGGCACATCGCCAGGAATTGCAGAGCACCAAAGAAATCCCAGAACAGGGGAATAGAGAACGATGAAGAAGAAACCGAGCAGGGTTTTGTCGAAGGGTCCGATTGAGTGCGAAATCGAGACCCCATGTATCTAACTTTTCTTCTAAATCATACGTTATCCCACAAAGAAGAAAAGGAGCATGAGAACTTTTGATCAAACCAACGATAACAACCAAGACAGGTACGAAGAAGGTCGAAGCAATCATCGACACAGGATGCACAGACACCTGCATTGGCAGACAAACGGCGAAAGAGCTGCAACTACCCACGACACC